>JAIPUU010001418.1:0-14133 GCA_020466095.1 Chlorops oryzae
CTGTTATTTAAATTTTTTTTACTAGCTTTTACAAAATTAATTAACCTATAAAGCTTACAAAACTAATTAATGCAGGTCTGTGTTCATTATCTCAAACAAGGAGTAAGTGGGCCTTTTAAGGTACACATGTTCCTCGTAAGGCCCAAAACGGCGTTTTTTTTAAAATCGCATTTTAGGAGGTTTTCCGATAATGTTTTTTGGTAGAATTTTTTTTGTTTATCTATAGAAAAGTTATGAAATCAAAACCAACACAAAAACAATCGGGTTTGTAACATCAATACTTTGTACGCTGTAATGGAATAGGTATTAGGTGGGCCTTACGTGGTGCACTTACCTTATAGGTATTAAGTTCATGTATAAGACGATAACGTTAATTACTTGTATTTAGTAGTATTACTTTGCAAAACTTCGTTGTAATCGCAACGGAAATTGGTATTTTATGAGTACTTACTTTCAATTTCCACCACATTTATTAAAAAAGTGAAGCATACTTTTAAGGGAAGTAGAATTGTTGACTTTCGATTTATATAACAGGTTGGCTGATAAGTCCCCGGTCTAACAAAGAAAAACACATTTTTTTTGTCAAAATTCGTTTTTATTATTCAACATAGTTCCCTTCAAGAGCGATACAACGATTATAACGACCTTCCAATTTTTTTGATACCTTTTTGATAGTACTCCTTCGGTTTTGCCTCAAAATAGGCCTCAGTTTCGGCGATCACCTCTTCATTGCAGCCAAATTTTTTCCCTGCGAGCATCCTTTTGAGGTCTGAGAACAAGAAAAAGTCGCTGGGGGCCAGATCTGGAGAATACGGTGGGTGGGGAAGCAATTCGAAGCCTAATTCATGAATTTTTGCCATCGTTCTCAATGATTTGTGGCACGGTGCGTTGTCTTGGTGGAACAACACTTTTTTCTTCTTCATATGGGGCCGTTTCGCCGCGATTTCGACCTTCAAACGCTCCAATAACGACATATAATAGTCACTGTTGATGGTTTGTCCCTTCTCAAGATAATCGATAAAAATTATTCCATGCCCATCCCAAAAAACAGAGGCCATTACTTTGCCAGCGGACTTTTGAGTCTTTCCACGCTTCGGAGACGGTTCACCGATCGCTGTCCACTCAGCCGACTGTCGATTGGACTCAGGAGTGTAGTGATAGAGCCATGTTTCATCCATTGTCACATATCGACGCAAAAACTCGGGTGTATTGCGAGTTAACAGCTGCAAACACCGCTCAGAATCATCAACACGTTGTTGTTTTTGGTCAAATGTGAGCTCGCGCGGCACCCATTTTGCACAGAGCTTTTTCATATCCAAATATTGATGAATGATATGACCAACACGTTCCTTTGATATTTTTAAGGTCTCTGCTATCTCGATCAACTTCATTTTACGGTCATTCAAAATCATTTTGTGAATTTTTTTGATGTTTTCGTCGGTAACCACCTCTTTTGGGCGTCCACTGCGTTCACCGTCCTCCGTGCTCATTTCACCACGCTTGAATTTTTCATACCAATCAATTATTGTTGATTTTCCTGGGGAAGAGTCCGGAAACTCATTATCAAGCCAAGTTTTTGCTTCCACTGTATTTTTTCCCTTCAGAAAACAGTATTTTATCAAAACACGAAATTCCTTTTTTTCCATTTTTTCACAATAACAAAAGTTGCTTCACAAAAGACGCTCTATCTCACAAACTAATTGACTTACAGACGTCAAATTTTGACACGAATCATTTGAAGGTTGCCACTATATAAAAATAATATGCACTTAATACTAGCGACGCCATCTATGTGTCAGACCGGGGACTTATCAGCCAACCTGTTATATATATTATATATATATATTTCAGTTTAAAGACACTGCTTTTAAAAAGAATTTTAAAAGTAATGATGTTATTTTTTTCGACAGTGCGGTGTAATGGGGAAGCAAATGACCAGCAACTGAGAGTTCTGAAGATCAAACCCTGAATTTTGGAGCAAGTAAAATGTTTTAAGTAAAAAACTAAATCATGCTTGCATACTTTAGGGATCCAGCTTTAAACGTGCAAATCTCCGTTCGCACGCTTTGAATTGGGTGTTCTGTATATTTTCTCTTGGCGAAAGAATGCCAAAAAAGAGCCAAATAAAAATAAAAAAGAGCCACAGAGCCAAACATCAACTGCGGCAACCGTGGGTGACAGTAAACTTGCCATATGTTGTCAATAAAAACCAAAAATACCATAGCCTTCGGTAGTTTTTCCATAGCGCTGCCAGACAAAAATTGGCCAATTCACGCTTTGAGTTGTGCATTTATTTAATCAAATTCAAGTCAAATGCATGACATAATGCAAAATTAAGCCGTTGATTTGCATTAATGGTGTAATCTGTTTAGGGTAGTAGTATGGCATTAAATATGAAAAAGATTATCCTAGTGGCTACAGTGGGGAGTTCTTGTATTATCTGAGGGGTGACAAGATCAAAGCTGGCTGCTTTTTTTATGTTTAGCTCGCCAATGGCAGTTTAAACATCTTTGTGCTGGAATACACGTGTGTTTTTGTTTAAACGTGGGTTAATTTGAGGCAATTGGAAGGAGTTCGTGCGTGAGTTAGGCCTGAAAACGTTTTCCAAATACCTAGCAAATATATGAGCTTTTTCCTCTTCGTTTCTAGACCAACTTCCAATGTTAGTACACAGGGGTGCTAAGTTTGTTTTGGGTGCCTTCAACTTTTTGTTAGTTTTCCATAGAGAGTAGTAAGTTTCTGCTGTTGGGCTCAACTTTTCTGTAAAATTTTCTAAATTGGCTTTCAGCTCATTATCTCTCAGGAGTTTGGTTGCTTCAAATAAGTTTTCGCTTCCTAGTGGGTGATCGTTGACCCTGCCATTCCCTTCGTTGGCGTCTTTTTTGTCGTACAAGGTTTTCGAGCTCATTTGAAGTATATCTCCTGGATACTTTTAGGTTGCTGATCAACTTTGGGGTGGCGTGAACTGCTGCCGATATGATGATATTATTAAGCTCTGTTACAGCATCTTCAATATAACTTTCGCTTCGAAGGATTGTGTTCTCATTCAAATAGGAGCTTATATATTTGTTAAACCAATCAGTTTTTTGAGCTATAATTCTACCAGGTTTTTCGCTGAACGTGGGAAAGTCTATCATTATTATTATAACAGGGAATACTCGGATGACAGATCGAAGCTGGGTTCAGCATTTACTTCGCTACGATCAAAGTTTTTGCTGACTGCAAAATCAATGAGGTCAATTTTTTTTTTTTTGCAAGTCGGAAGGCCACTTTCTATTTGATTTTTCTTTTCATCAGGCTTTCAGGCTGAATTATCCGCACAGTTCGAAGTGAAGATTGAAGGTGATGATGTCACGGCAATAGAAGCTGCACACTGTCTAAATGACTTTTCTTTCATGAAATGCACATATGTACCGCGAAGAGTACTGTTTTTTTCAACTGGATGTGTTGTTTTTTAAATGTATTTTTCTTTTAAAAATTCTGATGTTTGTCTAAAAAGAGCTACGAGCGTTATGTATACCCGATTCGAAAAGGTTTATTTATTTAATTTATACGTAAACTTGTTTTCGTAATAGACTGAAATTTCTTTGTATGGAAAAAAATTGATATTTAGGCTTAAATGCATTTGAGCGTGCTCTAAACATCAATTTAAAAAATTAGAAATTGAGCCCAAATTTGTAGATTTACATTATCTGTCGTTTGAGAGTCGGCCGTCTTCGAAATTCAACACTTCTTTCCACGTGTGAAACGCCCTAATGTACCTATGTGTGTATGTATATGAAGGATCTCTCTCTCTCTTTGTCTCTATCTCTCTTTCTCTCTCTCTCTCTTTCTCTCTCTTTTCTCTCTCTCTTTCTCTCTCTCTCTTTCTCTCTCTCTCTCTCTCTCTCTCTCTCTCTCTCTCTCTCTCTCTCTCTCTCTCTCTCTCTCTCTCTCCAGAGCAAATTTGGCTCAAACCTCACCTTAAGAATATCACCTATTTTGACATACATTCAGAATGCCTAATCGATTCTACAAATGCGAGTATTTTATCCCAGAAAGAGATACCTTAAGATACACTGGTCTGAGCCAAAATGCACGCATGACAATGTTTATTTTGACTAGGTGACGCATTTTCCGGATTCTGGGTCCAAACAACTTTACGTCACTTAGGCGTCTTGGACAAACCTCTTCGATAAATTTAGTGGGAATCAGGAGTTAATTTCATTCGTAACATCGCGATATGGCATGAAGCGATCTTTCCTTGACTATCGGACAATACCCCAATTCACTGTTTTATCTGATTTCCTCACATGTGGCTTTTTTGTTTCGTATTGATTGACATAGATTCCTTATAAGGGATTAATGGCCTTAAAAGTCAATTTTCGCGTGCCGTTCAATATTTTGGCCATTTCAGCTGACTTTTTTTTCCATCAATAAGGATCTTGGCAAAATTTCGATTTTCCTCTGTCGTTCAATCCTTTCCAGATAACATTTCATTTTTTAATAAGTTTGAAAAAACAATAAAAAAGAAAATTTTACCGGGAAAAAAAATTTGGTGGTAAAAAAAAAATTTTTCTTTACTCGCTAGGCACTTTGTGCCAATTTAGTGTCCCAAAAAAAAAAAATGCACTTATTACAGAAATCAACAATTCATCAAAAAAAGCATTATTATAACGGTACAAAATATACTTCAATAGAAGCTATATATTCCTACGCTACAGTGGATCTCGAAAAATTCCACTTATAACGATAATAGTAGCAAAAACTTCACAAGTAAAACTGATTAAAAAGTTTTGCCAATTTATTGTCCACTACTGTATATCGACTAAAGGTACTTAACAAAACCAAACTGTAACAAGCACTGATGTGCTAATAAGGTATGGGTCATAACCAGTTATGCCCACCACTACATTGAAAGCTTGCGATAATGTGTGTGCGCATTGCACTGAAGAACGTTTTTCGCCTTTTTCAGTTCTCTTTTTGCTTCATCCGACATAGGTCTTGCTCGTTCACTGCCTGATATCAGACTAAACAGGTTTCGATTTCTCAGCTTGCTTGTTGCTTTTTGTGTATGTACACAAGCATTTGCTCTCAATGCTCCGAAGCTTGCTCCGCGGGCATCCCTGGTCATAACAATAGGATACGAAATAATTTTTTATATATTTTCAAATAAAAAGTTTACGGAGCAATTTTTTTTTTAAATTCTTAAATGCAGAAAGCATTGATATTATTAGGTGTAGTAAAAAGAAATCCATTATTTTTCCAATAGATGGCGTTATTTATCTGCATCTCGCGTTGTATAAGTCCGATCGTGTTCCGCTAGGGGGCATTAGAAAGATGACAGTTCCTACTAAAAAAGCTTTTTTGACACTTTTTTTATTGATTGATTCGCTACATTTTACAGTTTTTCTTCGATAAGGGAGAAAACGCAAGCCAGGCGGCTGAAAATGTGAATAGCGTTTATGGACCTGATACTGTAACAGCCAATCATGCGCAATTTTGATTTCGTCGATTCCGTTCCGGTAACTTCGATGTCAAGGATGCACCACGCACTGGAAGGCCAATTGTCGAAAATGTCCATAAAAATCATGGAAATTATCGAGTCCGACCGTCATGTTAGCACTGTTTCGATTGCAAAAGAGCTAAAGATTGCACAAAAAACCGTTTGGAACCATTTGAATAAGGCTGGATACACAAAGAAGCTCGATGTATGGGTGCCACACGAGTTAACGCAAAAAAACCTCATAGACCGAATTTCCATCTGCGAATCGCTGCTGAACCGCAACAAAATCGACCCATTTCTGAAGCGGTTGGTGACTGGTGATGAAAAGTGGGTCACTTACGACAACGTCAAGCGAAAACGGTCGTGGTCGAAACACGGTGAACCGGCGGAAACGGTGGCCAAGCCAGGATTGACGGCCAGGAAGGTTTTGCTGTGTGTTTGGTGGGATTGGCTGGGAATTATCTACTATGAGCTGCTCCCATACGGCAAAACTCTTAACTCGGAACTCTACTGTCAACAATTGGACCGTCTGAAGGAAGCAATCGCCCATAAGCGGCCAGCTTTGGCCAATAGGAGAGGAATTGTGTTCTATCAGGACAACGCCAGGCCACACATATCGATAGTGACTCGCCAGAAGCTCCGGGAGTTTGGTTTGGGAGGTTCTTCTGCATCCACCTTATAGTCCGGACCTGGCACCAAGTGATTACCATCTGTTCCTGTCCATGGCGAACAATTTTGCTGGTGAAACATTCGCTTCAAGAGAGGCTTCTGAAATTCGACTGTCTCAATTTTTTGCTAATAGGAACGAGGGCTTCTATGAGTAGAGGCATAATGAAATTACCTTTAAAATGGCAACAAGTTATCGAACAAAACGGCGCATATTTGACCTAAATCGGGTCATTCTAACTATCTTAAATAAAGCCCTCAATTTAATGCAAAAATAATGGATTTCTTTTTACTACACCTAATATATTGCTGTTGCATTCCCCAGGTATCAGGGTTTCTTTGCTTTGTATAGGTTTTATTGTTCTAAGAACGTCTTATTACTCTCATACAAACAGGCGGGTCATAACTATAGGAAATTTAAATGAAACAACAAAAAGCTCATTAGTTTTTAAACCGCTTTTGGTTTTTTTTTATTATTTAATGCATGCGCCATTGAAATTTATGGCGTAGAAGATTCGGTCCGGCATTGAAAGGACCATTTTTTTGAGCAAATTCCCGATCAAAGTTCTCCCACTCCCTAAAAATTGCAGCTTTGAGGTAGTATCATGTTGTTTGTTATTGACATATACGCCTCTAGTTAGGATACCCCATATGTTCTTTATGGGATTTAGATCTGGGGAACAGGCAGGCCAATCGAGGTGAGAAATATTTTCTTTGCGTAACTAACGCATTGGAGCACATTTATATAATCGGCACTTTTCATTTTGGATGAAACCACTTGCAGCTCCAGAGTGCCATCTATGCAAACACCCTAAACCATCACGGAACTACCACCAAAGTTTCTCTTCGAAAAATAATGGGGTTCCTTTCTAAGGTCTCCCCAATAATGATGATATTCATCATTCAAGAATTAAAAAAAAATGCTTCGAAAACTTTTTATTTGAAAAAGTAAAAAAAATATTTCGTTTCCTATTGTTATGACCCATACCTTAAGTCTTCTTTTTTTATTAACAGCTATTTTGTGTTTTTGTCGTATACTTTCTAATGTCAGCCTTGTGTTCTCTCTTTTTGCTTTGACCAGTATTTTGACATTGTCAAAGTCTGCTGTGTGGTTTTTTTTCGGCTAAGTGTTTCGCTAAGGCTGTTGTACTTTTTTTGTTTTTGGCATCCGATTGGTGTTCGTTGATTCGCATCTCCAAAGTGCGTTTGGTTGTGCCGATGTAAATCGCATTGCATGTTTCTCCCGCGTTTCCCTTGCATTTTATTTCGTAAATTACGTTGTGTTGTTTACATATTTTGTCTTTTGTGTTCTTAATAGCGACGTGAGCGTCTTGTTGGATTTGTGCACGCAGATCAATTGTCTTTTTAATCACCTTTAGATAATCGTCATCTGTAATGTTGGTATGTATGGAATACCAAAAAAACGTATGGGGCTACCATCCGTTCGTTTAGGTTGGGTGATGTGTGTGTTCAAGTTCTTCTTGATAAGGTTCTCTATTAATTTTCTTGGGTAGGTTTTTTTTTTAGAAAAATATTTCTCAATTCTTTGATGGTCTCAGCTGTGAAATTTTCGTCGGTTATTGTAAGTGCTGTTCTTGTGAAGTTGCTGGTAGTGTTTCGTTTTTGTTTGTAAGGCTGTGTCGAGTTGAAATTCATGATTCTTCCCGATCCCGTGGGTATCATGTACCAACTGAATTTTATATTTTCTTTTAATCTGTGAATTGTTGCATTTAGATATGGATGTTGGTTATTGTGTTCTTCTCCACATGTGAATTTTAGTTTGTTGTGTTGTCTGTTGAGTGTTGTTAAAATAGTTGTCAATTTTATTCTTATTTAATATCGCAAAAAGGTTCGTCTACATATATAACATAGCCATGACATACTTTAGACGTCATCCTTTACCAATCTCTTATCATCTCAATAACGAGGGAGTTGAAATTGTTTTGGAATACCGAGATCTTGGAGTGATCATGGATCATAAGCTTAAATTCGCAAACCACGTGAATACATCTGTTAATAAAGCTAAGTCAATTCTGGGTTTCATCAAACGTTGAGCCAAGGATTTTAATGATCCCTACGTAACAAAAATACTCTTAAATTCACTAGCTCGTCCATCGCTGGAATATGCCTCTCCTGTATGGAATCCACAATACTCAGTTTATTCCGATAAAATTGAGTCAGTCCAAAAACAATTTCTGCTGTTTGCATTGAGAAGTTTTCCATGGCGCCCGTCGAAAATATTCCGTCCTTATGAATCTCGCAAATAGGTTTCAGTGAAGAAGCTACATATCTGGGAGTAGTCCTAGACAAAAGGCTAAGCTGGAACCCCCATATTGACTATATTGTCAATAAAGCCTCTAAAGCATTATTCATATGCCAAAGGCTTTATGGGAAAACTTGGGGTGTCTCCCCGCGCATGACATATTGGTCCTACTCAAGCGTTGTAAGACCAATAATAACCTATGCTGCTTTAATCTGGTGGCCAAAGGTCAGACAAAGGACCACTGAGAACAAACTAGGGAAGCTCCATAGGGCTGGTATGCGGAGGCATCACAGGGGCAATGAGAACATGCCCCACAGATGCACTGGGTGTCATAACGGGCATCCCACCAATTACCATCCAAATCCAAAAAGAGGCAATGGCGAGTGCACTTCGATTGCACAACACCATAAGCCTAAAAAGTGGAGATCTTCAAGGGCACCTCTCGATACTCTTAAACGTATTCGACGACCCAATTATGAAGATACCAGACAACATACAGAGAAAAAACTGTATCTAACTCGCAGGTTCGAAGTTAACATCACTGAACGCGGGGAATTTAATAACGTCCTGCTCCAATTCGACAAGGATTCGCAAATCTGGTACACAGATGGATCCAAACTTGAAGATGGAAGCACGGGCGCGGGCATCATGGGACCTAGGTTCCAAAAAGCCCTCCCAATGGGTAACTACCCAACCATCTTTCAGGCAGAACTATATGCGATAGAAATCTGTGTCCGAGAATGTCTCAAAAGGAAGACTAAAGGGACCACTATCCATATACTGTCTGACAGCCAAGCTGTACTAAAGGCCCTGAAGGCCGCATACGTTAAGTCTGCAATGGTAGACAGCTGCTATAAACTCCTGAATCAACTCAGCTGTCACAACAAAGTGGCGCTGTGGTGGGTTCCAGGACATGCAGGGCACGAAGGAAACGAAAGAGCTGATTGCCTCGCAAAACGAGGAGCTCAAAGGTGCTTCATAGGCCCTGAGCCTTTCTGCACTCTTCAGAAATCGCATAATGCAGAAATTATTCGGATTTGGGAGCAAAGATGCCTTAAAGCATCCTGGATGAACTCAAAAGGTCAAAGGCAGGCTAAAAGATTCATCGCTCCCAACGAAAACGTCTCAAAGAGACTACTCTGCCTTGGCAGAGAGGATCTAAAAATCCTAACCGGATACCTGACGGGGCACTGCAAATTGAGATATCATCTCAAAAAGATAGGCCTCTCTAATGAATCAACATGCCGATTCTGTGAAATGGACGAAGAAACGCCAGAACACATTCTCTGCGACTGCCCTTCACTGAGCAGCCGCAGGCTGTTCCACTTTGGGGACGCAATGATCGCCCCTTATAAATTTTGGAACGTCTTTAAACCGTCCACAGTGCTCAACTTCATAAAGAGCCTAAGGATGGAGAATTAAAGAACCACTGGGGTTAGCACAATAGATCCTCTGTGGTCGCGGTGCGCATTATTCCCCAACTTTAATAATAATAATAATCTCGCCTTAAGATTATTAAACTACCATCTTTAAAAAGTCGTCGAACTGTTGCCAATGTAATGTTTTTACTTAAACTTTTATCTCCGAACATAGATTCGGATAATCTTCTGAGCCAAGTGTTTTTCAATGTTCCCAGTCGTCCCCCAACGCTACTTTGAGGCTATTAGATTACGCACCGCTACTTCCAAATATCTCGATCATGAACCTGGATGCATCTGTAGAGATAATAATAAACTATACCACTGAATTTGGCCTTCGATGTCTTTAGAAAGTACTAAGTAAAAACTAATTGTGTATTTAAACTCTGTGTGATTCCTATTTTGCAAAGTAATTTTAAATAATAATGAACTTATCTTACCCAGCTGTTTCAACAATAACTTTTGTAGTTGATTTGTGAACAAATAAATAAATAAAAAAAATAAAAACAATCATTGTGAATTTAATTCCGACTTGCTCTAGTTCCAGTATGGCGCTTTTTAAGAGGCCATAAAAAATATCCGCGATGGTTGGTGATAGGGGGTTCCCCATTGGCATTCCAAATATTAGCTTGTAGAATTTGTTGTCATAGTGAAAAAATTTGTTGTCCTTTAAGCAAAATTCTAAAATCGTCAGAAAGGTTTTCTTCGTAATCGTTTGTATGTCTAGAAATTTCAATACAGCTGTTAATTATTAATCTGATAGCTAGTGCTGTTGGAATATTCGTGAATAAGAAAACAGCGTCAAAGGAAACGAGTATGTCGTTCTCCTTAAGTTCAATTGTTCTATTTCTGTTTTTAGTTGATCGATGTTTTTTATGCTAAGGTTAGTGGAGAACAGGTTTTTAAGTATCGACCCAATATATTTAGCTAGACTGTAGCTAACGTTGAACGATGAAGAGATTGGCCTAAGTGGCATGTCCGGTTTTGTATGTTATGGGCAGGCCATATGGTCTGGGTGCATTAGAGGCAGAATAATTTTATTTTATTTTTTATTATTGATGCTTATTGATGGAAAGATTTATATGTGTTTTTGTCTTCAAGTAGAATCTTAATTTTCTCAGCGTCCCCTCTTTATACATGATTACTGTTTTATTTCCTTTGTTCGCTGTTGTGTTTATTATTTCTTCCTTATGTTTTTTAATTTGTTCTTGTGTTGTATTATAAATTTCTAGAATGAATTTTTTTTTGGATGTTAGTTTCCATTTGCTTTTATAGTTCATTAGTTAATGTGCAAACCTTGACCTGGCCACCTCTTTTTCATTTTTATTTTCGATTGCTTGCATATATTGTTATATGTCTGCTATTAAATGTATGGGAGATATGTTCTCATTGTTTTGTTGGAAGAGCGAACTTTTTTCCTAATGAGAGTAGCCACATACATACTTGTCTCTAGGAAGTCGATGTTCGTTTTGCTTATAATCCAGTCTCCGATAGTTTTCTTTCTTAGAAATGCAAACCTTCTCATAACGACTTAACTAAAATTGTGCTAAATATCATGTCGATTTCGGAAACGCATACACGCTCTAATTTTTTATACCCAGCGTAAGAAGGGTATACTAGTTTTGTGCGAATCTTGTAACAGCCAGAACTAAGCTCCGTAGATATAGACATATATATATATATATATATATATATATATATATATATAATTCTTGATCAGGTTCAAAAACTGAATCGATTTAGACATGTCCGTCTGTCTGTCTGTCCGTCCGTCCGTCTGTGGGTCCGTCCGTGGTCGGATCTCCGAAACGGCTGGACCAACCAAGTCGAAATTCGACACAAAGGTATATCGGAATCCGAGTTTGATCCTAAGTAAAAATGGGAGACACCCGCCCACAAATGAATTTAATGTGTTGTCAGTAAAATGTTTGTAACTTGCGAACCACTCAACTTATTTCATTGATATTTGGTGTACTGGTAAACTACAAAAAGGGAAATATCCTGGAAAACATTGACTGCGTCCTCCTCAAGCCACGCCCAAAAAAAAAGTTTATCTTAAATTCCAAAGTAAAAGGCGTAAAAGCTTAAAATTCGCAACATAGGTTGACCAAGGCGAGTGAAAGGTGTAGGAAAAAATTTTTTGTGACCCGCCCACTGCCACGCCCATAAAAAGAGAAGCAAAACATAGTGCGCTCATAACGTCGGGACGCTGGATATTTCAAAGTCGGGCTTGACCGACTTTAGCTTTGTTACTTGTTTACTAATACCATGGTATACTCACATGCAAAATTTTATTGCCTTCAGATGATGTTAACCCGTGCTGAGTTGAGCCTGAAGTTTGGTCAACTGACAAAAGAAAGGCCATAACTCCTCAGAAGTCACCTCTACGGGTATATAGAGTATGACCGACCCCTATTACTCTTTTCCCCTTAAAATTTTCTCGGATTATACCAACCCCCTATTTCCCTTCTTTAAAGGTGCTTTCATACAAAAGAGTTATATTTGTATACATTTTCGCCCCACTGTCCTAACTAGCTTCAGGTTGCTCCTAAATGATTCAAATGTATGAGTAACCCCCATTATTTTTTTACCTCAAACATTTTCTCGCAACAAAACTACCTTCATTTTCCAATATTTCATACAAAAATGCAGTCAAAACCTCTCCTACAGGGATAATTTGTATGACCCCAATTATTTTCTTATTTCACGTATTTCACCCAAACATACTCACCCTTTATGTCTTCTCCTAAGTGGGGTCCCCACACAAATTTACACTTAAATTAAAGAAAAACAAGAATTAGCATCTTTGGTATGCATATTTGAAAAATATACAAAATTACCTTTTAAACGAGCCTAGTATGAAGAATATGGGATTATTATTTGGTATGTTTAAATAATATGTAATAATTACGACCTTTTTTTTTAAACTCATTTTTGGGTTCCTTCTCGTAACTGGCCAAATAATGGCCCTAGTATGAAAAAATTGAATTTCGACTCAAATGCCGCAAGACTCAATCTATGGCGTATTTTTTGAGACTATAACCGTTAAAATCGGTTTGTGGTTTCTATTCATAAAATTATTTTTGTTGTTATTATTGGCTCGCGTAAGCTAACGTATGTCTTTTCATCTTAACCGACTGTAGGTATTGTGAATATAAATATGAAATTTTTATAAAACTGATTTTTCATAAAAAGGCCATCTTGAATTTAAAGCACAAATTAAATATTATAATTTTTTATTTTTTATGTTTTTTTTGAATTTTTTTGTGTTTTATATTAGTTTTGTGCGAATCTTGTAACAGGGAGAATTAAGCTACGGAGATATAGACAATATATATAGAAATGATCAGGATCAAAAACTGAATCGATTTAGACATGTCCGTCTGTCTGTCCGTCTGTCCGTCCGTGGTCGGATCTCCCCCGAAACGGCTGAACCAATGAAGTCGAATTTGGGGTCCGAGTATGATCTTAAGTAAAAATGGGAGACATCCGCCCACTGCCACGCCCACAAAATTATTTTATTGTGTTTTCAGTAAAATGATTGCAACTTGCGAACCACTAAAAAAATTAATTGATATTTGGTGTACTGATAAAACGAAAAGGGACATATCCTGGAAAAAAATGGACGCCGCCCTCCTCGAGCCACCCCACAAACAAGCACAAGGGTTTATCGTAACTTGTGAAGTAAAAAGCGTAGAAGCTTCAAATTCGTAACATCGATTGGCCAAGGCGAATGAAAGGTGTAGGAAAATATTTTATGTAGCCCGCCCGCTGCCACGCCCACAAATGAAGATTTTCGTTTCTTCCGAAGTAAAAGGCGTAGAAGCTTCAAATTCGGAATAGGTTGACAAGACGAATGAAAGGTGAAAAAAAAAACGTATGTGGCCCACCCACGGCCACGCCCTCATATTGAGATTTTTCGTAACTTCCGAAGTAAAAGGCGTAGAAGCTTCAAAATCCAACATAGGTTGACCAAGGCAAATGAAAGGTGTAGGAAAAATTTTTAATTTGCCCGACCACTGCCACGCCCACAAATAGAGAAGCAAAACATAGTGCGCCAATAATGTCGGGATGCTGGGTATTTCAAAGTCATGCTTGTTCGACTTTAGCTTTCTTACTTGTTTGGTTTTGTTTTGCCTTTCTGGAAATTTTGCGGAAACATTTGAAATAGCGTCCGCTGTCGCGTTGATTGAGGTGAATGTGAACTGAAGCATATAAGTTTATTATGCTGTATAGATATAGATTTTATTATATAAAACTCCCCAAACGCAAAATTTTCTGTCAAAATTAAAAATTAAAAA
>JAIPUU010000147.1:0-14029 GCA_020466095.1 Chlorops oryzae
CAAGAATATCTGCAAGTTTCATCAAATCGGAGACGGTCGTAAAATCGAGTTACACTCGTTCCTCCTATCCATGTACTTAGAATGAAATTTTCGTGTCAAAATTTTTATCTCAGAATTTGATCAAACGTTGCGCAAAGGCTTTTGATTAAGGAGCCAAGAATATTCTGCAAGTTTCATCAAAATCGGAGACGGTCATAAAATCGAGCTTGACACTCGTGCTCCCTCCTCATCCCATAGTACTTAGAATGAAATTTTTGGTTCAAAATTTTTATCTCAGAATTTGATCAAACTTTGCGCAAAGGCTTTTGATTAAGGAGCCAAGAATATTCTGCAAGTTTCATCAAAATCGGAGACGGTCATAAAATCGAGCTTGATACTCGTGCTCTCTCCTCATCCCATAGTACTTAGAATGAAATTTTCGTGTCAAAATTTTTATCTCAGAATTTGATCAAACGTTGCGCAAAGGCTTTTGATTAAGGAGCCAAGAATATTCTGCAAGTTTCATCAAAATCGGAGACGGTCATAAAATCGAGCTGGATACTCGTGCTCCCTCCTCATCCCATAGTACTTAGAATGAAATTTTTGGTTCAAAATTTTTATCTCAGAATTTGATCAAACGTTGCGCAAAGGCTTTTGATTAAGGAGCCAAGAATATTCTGCAAGTTTCATCAAAATCGGAGACGGTCATAAAATCGAGCTTGACACTCGTGCTCCCTCCTCATCCCATAGTACTTAGAATATAATTTTCGTGTCAAAATTTTTATCTCAGAATTTGATCAAACGTTGCGCAAAGGCTTTTGATTAAGGAGCCAAGAATATTCTGCAAGTTTCATCAAAATCGGAGACGGTCATAAAATCGAGCTTGATACTCGTGCTCTCTCCTCATCCCATAGTACTTAGAATGAAATTTTCGTGTCAAAATTTTTATCTCAGAATTTGATCAAACTTTGCGCAAAGGCTTTTGATTAAGGAGCCAAGAATATTCTGCAAGTTTCGTCAAAATCGGAGACGGTCATAAAATCGAGCTTGATACTCGTGCTCCCTCCTCATCCCATAGTACTTAGAATGAAATTTTTGGTTCAAAATTTTTTCTCAGAATTTTATCAAACGTTGCGCAAAGGCTTTTGATTAAGGAGCCAAGAATATTCTGCAAGTTTCATCAAAATCGGAGACGGTCATCAAATCGAGCTTGATACTCGTGCTCTCTCCTCATCCCATAGTACTTAGAATGAAATTTTCGTGTCAAAATTTTTATCTCAGAATTTGATCAAACGTTGCGCAAAGGTTTTTGATTAAGGAGCCAAGAATATTCTGCAAGTTTCGTCAAAATCAGAGACGGTCATAAAATCGAGCTTGACACTCGTGCTCCCTCCTCATCCCATAGTTCTTAGAATGAAATTTTTGGTTCAAAATTTTTATCTCAGAATTTGATCAAACTTTGCGCAAAGGCTTTTGATTAAGGAGCCAAGAATATTCTGCAAGTTTCGTCAAAATCGGAGACGGTCATAAAATCGAGCTTGACACTCGTGCTCCCTCCTAATCCCATTGTACTTAGAATGAAATTTTTGGTTCAAAATTTTTATCTCAGAATTTGATCAAACGTTGCGCAAAGGCTTTTGATTTAGGAGCCAAGAATATGCTGCAAGTTTCATCAAAATCGGAGACGGTCGTAAAATCGAGTTTAACACTCGTAGTCCCTCCTAATTCCATTGTCTTAGAATGAAATTTTCGTAACAAAATTTTTATCTCAGAATTTGATCAAACGTTGCGCAAAGGCTTTTGATTAAGGAGCCAAAAATATTCTGCAAGTTTCATCAAAATCGGAGACGGTCATAAAATCGAGCTTGACACTCGTGCTCCCTCCTCATCCCATAGTACTAAGAATGAAATTTTTGGTTCAAAATTTTTATCTCAGAATTTGATCAAACTTTGCGCAAAGGCTTTTGATTAAGGAGCCAAGAATATTCTGCAAGTTTCGTCAAAATCGGAGACGGTCATAAAATCGAGCTTGATACTCGTGCTCTCTCCTCATCCCATAGTACTTAGAATGAAATTTTCGTGTCAAAATTTTTATCTCAGAATTTGATCAAACGTTGCGCAAAGGCTTTTGATTAAGGAGCCAAGAATATTCTGCAAGTTTCATCAAAATCGGAGACGGTCATAAAATCGAGCTTGATACTCGTGCTCCCTCCTCCTCCCATATAACTTAGAATGAAATTTTTGGTTCAAAATTTTTATTTCAGAATTTGATCAAAAGTTGCGCAAAGGCTTTCGATTAAGGAGCCAAGAATATTCTACAAGTTTGGTCTAAATCGGAGACGGTCATAAAATCGAGCTTGATACTCGTGCTCCCTCCTTATCCCATAGTACTTAGTGTTGAATGAATGTAATATTTTATACTAAACTGTATTTATCAGCAGTGTAAATGCAACCATGTCGTGCAAGATGAAAATGTACATATATGAAATGTCAAAAATAAAAACGCACTTCCGTTTGTATAACCATACTGAAAACTCACGTTTTTAACAACAAATACTTTTCCCGTAATAGGTTATGGGCCTACACACCGTTGTGTATGGTTTTAATATTGTTTGAGTAATAAAGTTTAGAATTGGACTAATTTTGAATAAAATCGGTTGTTGATTAATTTTTTATACGCGGATAAAATGAGCTCCAGTACATTGTCGTTTCCGTTCGAAAAACTACAGGGTAGAGAAAATTTCGATGTGTGGAAACAGCAGGCTAAATCATACCTAGTCATCAAAGGATTATGGAAAACAGTTGAGTATGGCCTGAAGAAAATGCTACTGTAGCTGAGATCGATGCCGATAGTCGTACATCTGCAGAAATTTATCTGATGATTAATCCAAGCAACTTTGGAATCATTGCTCAAAAGACCACTGCAAAGGAAGCATGGGATAGCTTAATGGAAGCATACGAAGACAAGGGATTGACTAGGAAGGTTGAGTTTCTAAAACAGCTTGTTCAACTGAAGTTATCTGATTTTCCTTCAATGCAAGAATACATTAATGCTATGGTCCTCACATCCATAAAAGTGAAAACAGCTGGACTTGCTCTGGATGACGAATTGATCGCATCATTGTTATTAGCAGGGTTACCGAACGAATTTAGATCACTGGTTTTAGCAGTCGAGAATTCAAAGAAAATGCTAACCGTTGATTCAATAAAATCGCTTTTACTTCAAGACGTTAAATTCGATTCGAGAAGTAACGAAGAGAGTGCATTATATTCCGGTGCGAATAGCAGCAAAAAAGGAAATAAAAAAAAATTTCTCTGTCATACATGCAAGAAGCCTGGTCATTTTGCTAAGAATTGCCCAGACAAAACAAAGAAAGAGAACGATCAAGTTCTGCTAGCGTCGCTGTGTACAAACGTCAAAAATGCAGCAGATTGGCATATTGATTCAGGCGCAACCAATCATATGACATGTAGTGAAAATAATCTTCGAAACATAAAGCCTGCAACAAATAAAGTGATAACAATTGCAGACAATAATAAGTTGAACGTCGAATGTGTTGGTGATTTGGAATTGTCCATTGTAAAAGGCAATGAAAAAAAGAAAATCACTATTAAAGACATTGAATATGTGCCGAATTTATGCACGAACCTTCTTTCAGTAAGTCAAATGGCATTGAATGGAAAGAAAATTGTTTTCGAGAACAACATTTGCAAAATTTTCGATAAAAAGAACACGGTGGTTGCATCTGCAAAATTAGTGGACGGACTCTACAAATTGAACTATGTACCAGGTGGAATGCAAAACCATCAAGCGTTTGCGGCGGTTGACTACAACTTGTGGCACAGAAGACTTGGTCATGTAAGCTACAAATTGGCGTATGCGACGGGCACGGCGACTGGAATGAATTTCAAAACATCTGACAACTTTAAATGCATTGTTTGTATTAAAGGCAAACAAACTAGAGCACCATTTAGTGAAAGTGAAAGTTCATCTAAAAACGTTTTAGACATTATTCACGCAGATGTTATGGGTCCGCTTCATGTGCCGTCATACTCAGGTGCACGATACATTCTGACATTTGTCGACGATTACAACGTAAAGTGTTCGCGATACCACTTAAAATGAAAAGTTGCGTATTTGAACAATTTGTGAAGTTCAAAAATTTCGTAGAAAAGCAGTGCTCTAAAAGCATTAAAATATTGCGATCGGATAACGGGACAGAATTCGTAAACGAATCGTTCAAGAAATATACTGCGAAATGTGGCATTCTACATCAAACTACAACCCCGTATACGCCAGAACAAAACGGCGTGGCTGAGCGTATGAACCGAACTCTAATGAAAAGTTTTCGGGTCGGAAGCGGCAAACACGGCAGCGTACGTACTAAACCGTATTGCGCGTAAATCGGATAGTGCGAGTCCAGAAGAACTTTGGTCGGGTAAGAAACCCAATTTGAAACATTTGCGAGTATTTGGATGCAAAGCCCTAGCTCATATACCCCCAAACAAAAACGAAAAAGCAAATTGGCAGCAAAATCAGTCGAATGCACGTTTGTTGGTTATAGTGAAACGGCAAAAGCCTATCGTTTATTCAACCCGGTTACAAAAACAATTATAATTAGCCGTGACGCCGTTTTTCTTGAAAATGAAAAAAAATTTTAATTTTAACCAATGATAAATACGTTCGAGATTTCGGGCAAACACCAATGGAAAATGATGTCGATTCAGGGGAGGAAGCTGCAAATGGTGAATAGTCATCAGATGCTGAGAGAAATTTATCGGAAAAAAAGCTGAAACAGCGGACGACACTGCAGAAATGAGCAGCAATGATGCGTTAAGCTACAACAGCACCACTGATGTAATTGAAGATGACAACGATGAAACTTATGTACCGGACGTAAATGTCACTAACCCGGATGCACAGGTACGTAGATCTGAACGTCTTAATAATCAGTTGCGTACTGCGCATAATTTTTGTGCATTGAGTTTTATTTTGAAAGAACCTCAACACGTTGAAGAAGCGTTATCTCGAGAAGATGCTGACGAGTGGAAGTCTGCTATGGAAGATGAAATGGATGCGCACATGACTAACGGGACATGGGAACTTACGCAGCTACCGCAAGGAAAGAAGGCCATTCAGAGCAAGTGGATTTTTAAAACCAAAATTAATGCTGAAGGTGAAGCAGTTCGCAACAAAGCGAGACTCGTTGTGAAAGGGTATAGCCAACAAAAGGGAATCGATTACGATGAAACTTTCGCACCGGTCGTACGCTATACTTCGCTGCGACTTCTGTTGGCTTTATCTGCAAAATGCGAGCTATCTATCCACCAATTGGACGCTGTCACAGCATTTCTAAATGGCAGTTTAAAGGAAGAAATCTACATGACGCAACCTGCCGGTTTTGAAGACGGTTCGGAAGGGTCTGCAGGCTGAATAAATCAATATATGGCCTTAAACAGTCAAGTCGAGTTTGGAACGAAAAACTCAATTCCGTGCTACTCAGTTTTGGTCTACACAGAAGTGAAGTGGATCAGTGTATTTATCACGCCAACACGGAGGATGAACCTTTTTTTGTGGCCATATATGAAGATGACGTTTTGATATTCAGCAACAACGTGGAGAAAATCAAAAAACTGAAAGCAAGTTTGATGAAATCATTCAAAATGAAGGATATGGGCGAAGCCAAATCAGTATTGGGGATGCGAGTTACGTGGGACGATGGCGGTGTAAAGATAGATCAGTCGACATATATTGCTGATGTATTGAAACGCTTTGGCATGGACACGTGTCACCCAATATCTACGCCCATCGACATCAATCAAAAGCTAACACATGAGATGTGTCCGAAGACAGACGCTGAACGAGATGAGATGGCAAAAGTGCCTTACATGCAGGCAGTAGGGTGCCTACTATATGCTGCGCAGATTACTCGACCAGACATTTGTTTTGCAGTGAATGTGTTGAGTCGCTTCTCAAATAATCCTGACAAGGCGCATTGGACTGCATTAAAACGCATCATGAGGTACTTGCAAGGTACCATAAATAAATGTTTATTTTTCAGAAAAGATTCTGGCGAAATCACTGGCTTTTGTGATGCGGACTGGGCCGGTGACACCGACAGCAGACGCTCCACCACAGGATATATTTTTATGTTTCAAGGTAGCGCAATATCCTGGTCAGCAAAGCGGCAAAAAACTGTGGCACTGTCGTCGACGGAAGCAGAGTTAATGTCAACAGTTTGCGCTATTAAAGAATCTATATGCTGAAGCGATTACAAAACGAACTTGTTATAAGCGTACCCAAAACTATGATAATATTCTGCGACAACAAGAGTGCAATATTCATAGCAACCAACAAACTCGTTTTCGGCACGCACAAAGCATGTGGACATAAAAGCTAAGTTCATTCAAGAAAAAATTGCCAATGGTGAGATTAAACTTGAGTATATTAAATCCGAGAACATGTTGGCGGATAATCTAACGAAGGCTGTCAATGCTCACAAAGTTCAGTTTTTTCTTGAATAAAGCTGGACTTATTTAATTAAGAAATTACCTAAATAAAATTGAATTTTATTTTTGCATTTTTGAAGAAAGCATTTGGTCAAAGTAAAGTAAAAGAAGTACAATGAAGTCGTGAATTTTAATATTTTTTTGTTGACTAAATGCATAATATATTATTTTGCTTTATATAAAATAAAACATTCCAGTAGGGTGTTGAATGAATGTAATATTTTATACTGAACTGTATTTATCAGCAATGTAAATGCAATAATGTCGTGCAAGATGAAAATGTACATATTATATATGAAATGTCAAAAATAAAAACGCACTTCCGTTTGTATAACCATACTGAAAACTCACGTTTTTAACAACAAATACTTTTCCCGTAATAGGTTATGGGCCTACACACCGTTGTGTATGGTTTTAATATTGTTTGAGTAATAAAGTTTAGAATTGGACTAATTTTGAATAAAATCGGTTGTTGATTAATTTTTTATACGCGGATAAAATGAGCTCCAGTACATTGTCGTTTCCGTTCGAAAAACTACAGGGTAGAGAAAATTTCGATGTGTGGAAACAGCAGGCTAAATCATACCTAGTCATCAAAGGATTATGGAAAACAGTTGAGTATGGCCTGCAAGAAAATGCTACTGTAGCTGAGATCGATGCCGATAGTCGTACATCTGCAGAAATTTATCTGATGATTAATCCAAGCAACTTTGGAATCATTGCTCAAAAGACCACTGCAAAGGAAGCATGGGATAGCTTAATGGAAGCATACGAAGACAAGGGATTGACTAGGAAGGTTGAGTTTCTAAAACAGCTTGTTCAACTGAAGTTATCTGATTTTCCTTCAATGCAAGAATACATTAATGCTATGGTCCTCACATCCATAAAAGTGAAAACAGCTGGACTTGCTCTGGATGACGAATTGATCGCATCATTGTTATTAGCAGGGTTACCGAACGAATTTAGATCACTGGTTTTAGCAGTCGAGAATTCAAAGAAAATGCTAACCGTTGATTCAATAAAATCGCTTTTACTTCAAGACGTTAAATTCGATTCGAGAAGTAACGAAGAGAGTGCATTATATTCCGGTGCGAATAGCAGCAAAAAAGGAAATAAAAAAAATTTCTCTGTCATACATGCAAGAAGCCTGGTCATTTTGCTAAGAATTGCCCAGACAAAACAAAGAAAGAGAACGATCAAGTTCTGCTAGCGTAGTCGCTGTGTACAAACGTCAAAAATGCAGCAGATTGGCATATTGATTCAGGCGCAACCAATCATATGACATGTAGTGAAAATAATCTTCGAAACATAAAGCCTGCAACAAATAAAGTGATAACAATTGCAGACAATAATAAGTTGAACGTCGAATGTGTTGGTGATTTGGAATTGTCCATTGTAAAAGGCAATGAAAAAAAGAAAATCACTATTAAAGACATTGAATATGTGCCGAATTTATGCACGAACCTTCTTTCAGTAAGTCAAATGGCATTGAATGGAAAGAAAATTGTTTTCGAGAACAACATTTGCAAAATTTTCGATAAAAAGAACACGGTGGTTGCATCTGCAAAATTAGTGGACGGACTCTACAAATTGAACTATGTACCAGGTGGAATGCAAAACCATCAAGCGTTTGCGGCGGTTGACTACAACTTGTGGCACAGAAGACTTGGTCATGTAAGCTACAAATTGGCGTATGCGACGGGCACGGCGACTGGAATGAATTTCAAAACATCTGACAACTTTAAATGCATTGTTTGTATTAAAGGCAAACAAACTAGAGCACCATTTAGTGAAAGTGAAAGTTCATCTAAAAACGTTTTAGACATTATTCACGCAGATGTTATGGGTCCGCTTCATGTGCCGTCATACTCAGGTGCACGATACATTCTGACATTTGTCGACGATTACACACGTAAAGTGTTCGCGATACCACTTAAAATGAAAAGTTGCGTATTTGAACAATTTGTGAAGTTCAAAAATTTCGTAGAAAAGCAGTGCTCTAAAAGCATTAAAATATTGCGATCGGATAACGGGACAGAATTCGTAAACGAATCGTTCAAGAAATATACTGCGAAATGTGGCATTCTACATCAAACTACAACCCCGTATACGCCAGAACAAAACGGCGTGGCTGAGCGTATGAACCGAACTCTAATGGAACGAATTCGGTGCATGCTCCTGGACAGTGGTCTAGATGAAAAGTTTTGGGCGGAAGCGGCAAACACGGCAGCGTACGTACTAAACCGTATTGCGCGTAAATCGGATAGTGCGAGTCCAGAAGAACTTTGGTCGGGTAAGAAACCCAATTTGAAACATTTGCGAGTATTTGGATGCAAAGCCCTAGCTCATATACCCAAACAAAAACGAAAAAGCAAATTGGCAGCAAAATCAGTCGAATGCACGTTTGTTGGTTATAGTGAAACGGCAAAAGCCTATCGTTTATTCAACCCGGTTACAAAAACAATTATAATTAGCCGTGACGCCGTTTTTCTTGAAAATGAAAAACAAATTTTAATTTTAACCAATGATAAATACGTTCGAGATTTCGGGCAAACACCAATGGAAAATGATGTCGATTCAGGGGAGGAAGCTGCAAATGGTGAATAGTCATCAGATGCTGAGAGAAATTTATCGGAAAAAGAAGCTGAAACAGCGGACGACACTGCAGAAATGAGCAGCAATGATGCGTTAAGCTACAACAGCACCACTGATGTAATTGAAGATGACAACGATGAAACTTATGTACCGGACGTAAATGTCACTAACCCGGATGCACAGGTACGTAGATCTGAACGTCTTAATAATCAGTTGCGTACTGCGCATAATTTTTGTGCATTGAGTTTTATTTTGAAAGAACCTCAACACGTTGAAGAAGCGTTATCTCGAGAAGATGCTGACGAGTGGAAGTCTGCTATGGAAGATGAAATGGATGCGCACATGACTAACGGGACATGGGAACTTACGCAGCTACCGCAAGGAAAGAAGGCCATTCAGAGCAAGTGGATTTTTAAAACCAAAATTAATGCTGAAGGTGAAGCAGTTCGCAACAAAGCGAGACTCGTTGTGAAAGGGTATAGCCAACAAAAGGGAATCGATTACGATGAAACTTTCGCACCGGTCGTACGCTATACTTCGCTGCGACTTCTGTTGGCTTTATCTGCAAAATGCGAGCTATCTATCCACCAATTGGACGCTGTCACAGCATTTCTAAATGGCAGTTTAAAGGAAGAAATCTACATGACGCAACCTGCCGGTTTTGAAGACGGTTCCGGAAGGGTCTGCAGGCTGAATAAATCAATATATGGCCTTAAACAGTCAAGTCGAGTTTGGAACGAAAAACTCAATTCCGTGCTACTCAGTTTTGGTCTACACAGAAGTGAAGTGGATCAGTGTATTTATCACGCCAACACGGAGGATGAACCTTTTTTTGTGGCCATATATGAGATGACGTTTTGATATTCAGCAACAACGTGGAGAAAATCAAAAAACTGAAAGCAAGTTTGATGAAATCATTCAAAATGAAGGATATGGGCGAAGCCAAATCAGTATTGGGGATGCGAGTTACGTGGGACGATGGCGGTGTAAAGATAGATCAGTCCGACATATATTGCTGATGTATTGAAACGCTTTTGGCATGGACACGTGTCACCCAATATCTACGCCCATCGACATCAATCAAAAGCTAACACATGAGATGTGTCCGAAGACAGACGCTGAACGAGATGAGATGGCAAAAGTGCCTTACATGCAGGCAGTAGGGTGCCTACTATATGCTGCGCAGATTACTCGACCAGACATTTGTTTTGCAGTGAATGTGTTGAGTCGCTTCTCAAATAATCCTGACAAGGCGCATTGGACTGCATTAAAACGCATCATGAGGTACTTGCAAGGTACCATAAATAAATGTTTATTTTTCAGAAAAGATTCTGGCGAAATCACTGGCTTTTGTGATGCGGACTGGGCCGGTGACACCGACAGCAGACGCTCCACCACAGGATATATTTTTATGTTTCAAGGTAGCGCAATATCCTGGTCAGCAGCAAAGCGGCAACAAACTGTGGGCACTGTCGTCGACGGAAGCAGAGTTAATGTCAACAGTTTGCGCTATTAAAGAATCTATATGGCTGAAGCGATTACAAAACGAACTTGTTATAAGCGTACCCAAAACTATGATAATATTCTGCGACAACAAGAGTGCAATATTCATAGCAACCAACAACTCGTTTTCGGCACGCACAAAGCATGTGGACATAAAAGCTAAGTTCATTCAAGAAAAAATTGCCAATGGTGAGATTAAACTTGAGTATATTAAATCCGAGAACATGTTGGCGGATAATCTAACGAAGGCTGTCAATGCTCACAAAGTTCAGTTTTTCTTGAATAAAGCTGGACTTATTTAATTAAGAAATTACCTAAATAAAATTGAATTTTATTTTTGCATTTTTGAAGAAAGCATTTGGTCAAAGTAAAGTAAAAGAAGTACAATGAAGTCGTGAATTTTAATATTTTTTTGTTGACTAAATGCATAATATATTATTTTGCTTTATATAAAATAAAACATTCCAGTAGGGTGTTGAATGAATGTAATATTTTATACTGAACTGTATTTATCAGCAATGTAAATGCAATAATGTCGTGCAAGATAAAAAATGTACATATAATATATGAAATGTCAAAAATAAAAACGCACTTCCGTTTGTATAACCATACGGAAAACTCACGTTTTTAACAACAAATACTTTTCCCGTAATACTTAGAATGAAATTTTCGTGTCAAACATTTTTATCTCAGAATTGATCAAACTTTGCGCAAGGGCTTTTGATTAAGGAGCCAAGAATATTCTGCAAGTTTCATCAAAATCGGAGACGGTCATAAAAATCGAGTTTGACACTCGTATCCCTCCTCATCCCATTGTACTTAGAATGAAATTTTCGTGTCAAAATTTTTATCTCAGAATTTGATCAAACTTTGCGCAAGGGCTTTTGATTAAGGAGCCCAGAATATTCTGCAAGTTTCATCAAAATCGGAGACGGTCATAAAATCGAGCTTGACACTCGTGTTCCCTCCTTATCCCATAGTACTTAGAATGAAATTTCGTGTCAAAATTTTTATCTGAGAATTTGATCAAACTTTGCGCAAAAGCTTTTGATTAAGGAGCCAAGAATATTCTGCAAGTTTCATCAAAATCGGGAGACGGTCATAAAATCAAGTTTGACACTCGTAATTCCCTCCTCATCCCATTGTACTTAGAATGAAATTTTCGTGTCAAAATTTTTATCTCAAAATTTGATCAAACTTTGCGCAAGGGCTTTTGATTAAGGAGCCAAGAATATTCTGCAAGTTTCATCTAAATCGGAGACGGTCATAAAATCGAGCTTGACACTCGTGCTCCCTCCTCATCCCATAGTACTTAGAATGAAATTTTTGGTTCAAAATTTTAGCTCCGAATTTGATCAAACTTTGCACAAAGGCTTTTGATTAAGGAGCCAAGAATATTCTGCAAGTTTCATCAAAATCGGAGACGGTCATAAAATCGAGCTTGACACTCGTGCTCCCTCCTCATCCCATTGTACTTAGAATAAAATTTTTGGTTCAAAATTTTTATCTCAGAATTTGATCAAACTTTGCGCAAAGGCTTTTGATTAAGGAGCCAAGAATATTCTGCAAGTTTCGTCAAAATCGGAGACGGTCATAAAATCGAGCTTGACACTCGTGCTCCCTCCTCATCCCATTGTACTTAGAATGAAATTTTTGGTTTCAAATTTTTATCTCAGAATTTGATCAAACTTTGCGCAAAGGCTTTTGATTAGGAGCCAAGGATATTCTGCAAGTTTCGTCAAAATCGGAGACGGTCATAAAATCGAGCTGGATACTCGTGCTCCCTCCTCATACCATAGTACTTAGAATGAAATTTTTGGTTCAAAATTTTTAGTCCGAATTTTGATCAAACTTTGCACAAAGGCTTTTTGATTAAGGAGCCAAGAATATTCTGCAAGTTTCGTCAAAATCGGAGACGGTCATAAAATCGAGCTTGACACTCGTGCTCCTCCTCATCCCATTGTACTTAGAATGAAATTTTTGGTTCGAAATTTTTATCTCAGAATTTGATCAAACGGTGCGCAAAGGCTTTTGATTAAGGAGCCAAGAATATTCTGCAAGTTTCATCAAAATCGGAGACGGTCATAAAATCGAGCTTGACACTCGAGCTCCCTCCTCATCCCATAGTACTTAGAATGAAATTTTTGGTTCAAAATTTTAGCTCCGAATTTGGTCAAACTTTGCACAAAGGCTTTTGATTAAGGAGCCAAGAATATTCTACAAGTTTCGTCAAAATCGGAGACGGTCATAAAATCGAGCTGGATACTCGTGCTCCCTCCTCATCCCATAGTACTTAGAATGAAATTTTTGGTTCAAAATTTTTATCTCAGAATTTGATCAAACTGTGCGCAAAGGCTTTTGATTAAGGAGCCAAGAATATTCTGCAAGTTTCATCAAAATCGGAGACGGTCATAAAATCGAGCTTGACACTCGTGCTCCCTCCTCATCCCATTGTACTTAGAATGAAATTTTTGGTTCAAAATTTTTATCTCAGAATTTGATCAAACGTTGCGCAAAGGCTTTTGATTAAGGAGCCAAGAATATTCTGCAAGTTTCATCAAAATCGGAGACGGTCATAAAATCGAGCTTGACACTCGTGCTCCCTCCTCATCCCATTGTACTTGAATGAAATTTTTGGTTCAAAATTTTTATCTCAGAATTTGATCAAACTTTGCGCAAAGGCTTTTGATTAAGGAGCCAAGAATATTGTGCAAGTTTCGTCAAAATCGGAGACGGTCATAAAATCGAGCTTGACACTAGTGCTCCCTCCTCATCCCATTGTACTTAGAATGAAATTTTTGGTTCAAAATTTTTATCTCAGAATTTGATCAAACTTTGCGCAAAGGCTTTTGATTAAGGAGCCAAGAATATTCTGCAAGTTTCGTCAAAATCGGAGACGGTCATAAAATCGAGCTGGATACTCGTGCTCCCTCCTAATCCCATAGTACTTAGAATGAAATTTTTGGTTCAAAATTTTTATCTCAGAATTTGATCAAACTTTGCGCAAAGGCTTTTGATTAAGGAGCCAAGAATATTCTGCAAGTTTCGTCAAAATCGGAGACGGTCATAAAATCGAGCTGGATACTCGTGCTCCCTCCTCATCCCATAGTACTTAGAATGAAATTTTTGGTTCAAAATTTTAGCTCCGAATTTGATCAAACTTTGCACAAAGGCTTTTGATTAAGGAGCCAAGAATATTCTGCAAGTTTCGTCAAAATCGGAGACGGTCATAAAATCGAGCTTGACACTCGTGCTCCCTCCTCATCCCATTGTACTTAGAATGAAATTTTTGGTTCAAAATTTTTATCTCAGAATTTGATCAAACGTGTGCCAAAGGCTTTTGATTAAGGAGCCAAGAATAATCTGCAAGTTTCATCAAAATCGGAGACGGTCATAAAATCGAGCTTGACACTCGAGCTCCGTCCTCATCCCATAGTACTTA
>JAIPUU010000769.1:0-14377 GCA_020466095.1 Chlorops oryzae
TTGTGGGCGTGGCTTCAGGAGGACGGCGTCAATTTTTTTTTCAGGATAAGTCTCTTTTTGTATTCAACCAGCACGCTAAATATCGATGAAATGTGTTGAGTGGTTCGCAAGTAACAATTATTTAACTAAAAAAACATTAAGTTCATTTGTGGGCGTGGAAATGAGCGGATGTCTTCCCTTTTCACTTAGGATCATACGCAGATCCCGATATACCTGTGCGTCAAATTTCGACTTAGTTCGGCTAGCGGTTTTGAAGGAGATCCGACCACAGACGGACGTACGGACAGACAGAGATGTCTAAATCGATTAAGCTTTGGTCCTGACCAAGAATATGTATGTATATGTCGGAAATCCTTGCAAGTCCCTTGTCGGAGACCCTTGTGTCGGAAATTCTTGCAAGTCCCTTGTCGGAGACCCTTGTAAGTCCTTTGTCGGAGATCCTTGCAAGTTCTCCTCTACCACGTACTGAGGTTTCTTTGCGTTACTCATTTTCTACAAAGTACTGAGCTGGTCCTGGGGTCGCAAACACACAAGTTTCTTTTTCGAATATATTCAAAAAGTATCTTTTTCCAATCATTTGTCTTCCCTTAATACTTCTTATTTTTTGTAAATTCATAAGTATGCCTACTTCGATCTCTTTTATTTTATTTTTCTTTCTGTTGCGACACCCAGTTCTCAGAAGGCGATGCCATTTGGCGATGCCACGGTCTTATGAAAAGTCACAACCGCGACGTATCTACGACACGGCCATCCTGATTATCACACGTCCTCGTGTGAATCAAAGAAAAAAAACAATCTTATTTCAATTCCATTTATTTGAAAATTATTTCACACGGCCATACTGACTTATACCATACGTCCTCGTATGTGCTATACCCTATGATCTTATTAACAATTTATTACTTTATTAGAGGCTCATCGTGGCCGCGCATCTCAAGCAACATTTAGTTACACACCGGAAAAGCAGTTAGTTGACATTCTGTTTACTATTAGGATTCTTTCGCAAAGTGTCTCTTTCAACACGTTCAACAACATTGGTGTCTCTGTCAACACCTTCAACAACACTGGTGTCTCTTTCAACACCTTCAACAATACTGGTGTCTCTTTCAACACCTTCAACAACACTGGTGTCTCTTTCAACACCTTCAAAGTCACAATCCACCTGCCCTTCCGGCAACTTACGTAAATGTTCTTGAGAATATTGGTACGTTCTTTTATTTGATAGTGATTTTAATAGGTATAGATCACCTTTCAGAACCTCTGCTACCACGAATGGGCCTCTAAACTTAGGATCTAGCTTAGTTTGGTGTCTTTCCTCATTTCTGAGCAAAACATAGTCTCCTACCTTATATCTAACAATTTTAGCTTTATTTTTATCAAACCTCTGTTTATCGTACAATTCATTCACCTTTATATTTTTTTCAGCTTGGGTCCTTGCCTCATTAAGATCTACACTATTTTCTTCATCATTGAATGACACCAAACCAAATGGTCTTGCAATCTTTTTAATCAATAAGTCTAGTGGACTAGCTTTAGTAACTCGATTGACCGTACAATTCAGCGCTAGTTGCACTTCCTTTAAGGCATCTTGCCAGGACCTTTGACTTGTTTCAACTGCTGTCAGTAAATTCTTCAACGTGCTCATGACTTTTTCTACTTGTCCATTTGCACGACAGGCACCAGTGGCAATCAAGTGCAATTTGATATTTGCGAAGAACAATAATCGCGAAAATCTTTGCCCGTGAAGCATCTACCCTGGTCGGCTATGATACGGAAAGGTACACCAAATATGGATATAGACGATTCTAACGCCTTTATACAATTCTTACTATCGATATTTAACGTGTGGTGTAGGAAAACGTACTTAGTAAACGCATCTATTTGGACAATTATATACTCCTTTTTATCATTTTGCCACTCAGTTTGCCAGTTATATCAATGTGAACTGTATGCCACGGGATGCTGAGTTTTGGAATTGGATGCAATTCTGCCTGAACTTTACCTGAAGATGACTTAGACAGGTTGCAGGTAATACAGTTTTCTACAAATTAACGAACATATTTTGACATATTGGGGAACCAGTAGTGCTCAAAAACTTTATCAAGAGTTTTTTTCCAACCAAGGTACATAACTGATTCGTGGACATGATTTATAACTAACCATCTGAAAGTTCGAGGTATTAAAGGCAAGCATCGGGTTCTTCCATTTTTTTGTACTTTCCGATATAAAATACCGGCTCGTAATTCATATGTCCTGGCTATATTTTCATGTAGACTATTATCGTGCAGCTTAGACATTATAAGAGATAATTCCGCGTCCCTTTGCTGCTCCGCAAGCAACCAATTATCTGAAATTTCTGCTAAACAAACACGCTTTTTCTGAACTTTAGATGTTAATTTCGTGTTTTCAGGGAGAGGGTTCCGCGAAAGAACATCTACATGAGCCATGTGCTTCCCCTCACGATACTGAACATCAAAGTCGAATGATTGTAAATAGGCCCACCAACGCTGAACTCTTGGAGTGAAGTCCTTTTTTGAACGAGAGGCCTTTAAGGAGTTACAATCTGTTAACACCACAAATCTTCGACCTTGAAGATAATGTCGGAAATGTTTTATGGAATTAACAACAGCCAGCATTTCAAGTTCATATGAATGATACTTGCATTCTGCAGGAGAGGTACTTTTGCTGTAATACTCGACCAGTATGCAGTTCAATAGGATATTTAGGGTCAAAAATTGTAAGTACCGGCTTGTTGGTTAATATGGAAATTATTTTCAGACGAATCTGCTCATGTTCCGTTTTCCATGACAAATGGTTTTTGGCTGAGGTAAGAGAATAAAGAGGTTTCATTACTTGAGAAAATTTGGGAACAAATTGTCGAAAATAAGAAGCCAGGCCAATAAATTGTCTAACTTGTGTGACCGTCATCGGAGGAGGCAAAGCGGTTAACGCCTGTATTTTTCGTGGGTTGGGACGGATCTCCCCCGCACTGATTTCGTACCCTAGATATTCAACACTTCTTTTAAGAAAGGAGCATTTTTCTATATTAAAGGAGAAGCTAGCTTTAATAAGGGTGTCTATACATTTTCGAAGTCGCTCAATGGCCTCTTCTTTTGTAGACGCAACTATCATAATGTCATCCATATAAACTATAACATAAGAATGGACAAGATCCCCTAATGCTGTCATCACCGAGCGTTGGAAGACCGCTGGCGCATTTTTGAGTCCAAAGGGCATAGCTGAGTACTCGTACTGCCCGTCTGGCGTGACAAAAGCTGTATACTCAATTGAATCGGGATGTATAGGAATCTGGTGAAACCCGCCTGCCATATCTAGACACGAAAAATTATTTGCTCCACGAAGTCTGGCTATTTGATCAGAAATTAGTGGCAGAGGGTATTTGTCAGAAACTGTATTGGAATTAAGCTCCCTGTAATCCACGCAAAGGCGATCGGAACCATTTTTCTTTTTCACAAGCAACATAGGACTTGCAAAGGGAGAACAACTTGGCTGAATGATGTTTGAATCAATTAAGTCTCTAACTTTATTTCTTATGCATTCTTTTTCCTCTGGACTAAATCTGTAGGATCTTCGTTGAACAGTTTTGTTCTGATCGATTAAACGTATTTTCAGCTGTCCACTAGTGACGCGAGTTCGCGGGGTTCCTTTTAGAAACCACTCGGAATAACTTTTTAAAATATTAATGAGTTGAATTTTATCACCACCGTAAAGATCTGTATCAATTTTGTCAAGACTTTGTACTTTATCTGTTTCTTCAGAACAATTGTACACCGTTTTAGTTTTAAATATTTTCAAGCTATCGGACGAGATTGCAACACCAAACCCTAGACTCAAAATTTCACGACCAATAATAACATTATACTTTACACAATCATCCAAAACTACGTGTAACAAAACTTCTAAAGAATACGAGCTTATTGTAATTTGGGCCACTATTTGCAGTGGACTGTTTACCATACTATTGCCAATACCCTTAAGGTAAACTATGTTGTTCAATCTTTTACCCACGAATCTGTTAGACAAGGTTTCCTTGATGAGAGAGCACTCCGAGCCGGAATCAAAATGAAATGGAAAGGACTCACCGCATTGCGTTAAAATGCCTATTGGTTCAGATATCGAACACAGATTAACCCTCTTTTCAGACTCATGTTTAGCTTGATGGTTGATTCTTGAACACATGGAAGAAATATGTCCAACGCCTCCACATTTGAAGCACACCCAAGTTTTCAGTTGATTTTTCCCAGCCATTGCACTTCCATTATCTGCATCGGCTTTTGATCCCGAATATCGTTTTAATGCCATTTCAGCTGATTTCCAACGACATTGAGCCATTTTGTGGCCTACTTTTCCGCAATTATAACATTTGACAATGGCCATCAATTTCATCCGTTTGCTCTCCAGAATATGGGTTTTCTCTGGAACGAAGTTTTCCTTCCTCTTGAATGTATGGGCCCTAAGTTCTTGTTGTAGTTCACTTCGCGTTTTTATTGGTGTTGTGAACAATGTGCGTTGTAAACTGGACTCGAATTTCGACATGTGGGCCAGAACAACAGACACAGCTATTTCCTCAATGCTGGAATTTTTCCAATTGGAGGTAAGTGTAGTTACCAGGCGGCTTCCATATATCGCAAGGCTTTCCACGTCCTTCGGGCGACCATTTAAAATTTGATATACCGTTGCAGCAGAAGTCTCGCTGTCACCAAAATGTTGCAAAAACAGATCCTTGAATTGTGGCCATGAAATACCGGGAATTGAAAGCTGTGACAGCCAGTGCGACGCGCTTCCCTCGCGACACCTGCTCAGCGCTATTATAAGACTGCTGCCTTCCAAAGGATTTTCGGCCAAAATAACATCGACTATTGCACACCAAGGAAGGATCAAGGCACCAGGCACGTCCGGATTGAATTTAGGTAAATAAATGGTTTGTGCCTCCGGCGCCGGTGTTTTCGTTGCCTTAAGAGCTTTTATAAGCTCCAAAAATGTACGGTTTTGTGAGTCCAGAAGGACTCGCATTTGGGCGTTTATGACCTCGGGCGAGGAACCGGATCCCACTTCTGATGTCGGAAATCCTTGCAAGTCCCATGTCGGAGACCCTTGTGTCGGAAATCCTTGTAAGTCCTCTGTCGGAGATCCTTGCAAGTTCTCCTCTACCACGTACTGAGGTTTCTTTGCGTTACTAATTTTCTACAAAGTACCGAGCTGGTCCTGGGGTCGCAAACACACAAGTTTCTTTTTCGAATATATTCAAAAAGTATCTTTTTCCAATCATTTCTCTTCCCTTAATACTTTTTATTTTTTGTAAATTCATAAGTATGCCTACTTCGATCTCTTTTATTTTAATTTTTCTTTCTGTTGCGACACCGAGTTCTCAGAAGGCGATGCCATTTGGCGATGCCACGGTCTTGTTGTGAGTCAAAACCGTCACGTCACACGCTAACGTAACGCTGTCAGCTCTATCGTCAACGGCACGCTATCAGCGCTAAGCCAAAAGCAGTGCAATAAATAATGCATCATAAACAAATGCAACGGCACCGGTTGAGCTCGAAACCTAACACCTCGAACAACAACAGCACGAGCGAGCATGAAATCGAACGCCTCAACAAAGCAACAACGGTCGGCGTTCGAAGTCACAAAAAGAGACACTGTTACCGGAGACGGCAACAACAACAACAGGGTCTTGTAATGACAAACAGACCGTCGATATCAATGCCAACCGAGAATCGATCGTTCAAGGCCATCGATCGAAAGGGAAAGCAGGCAGACGAAAGGCGAAAGAACACGAGCCGCCGAGTCAGCATGTGGACCACACACAAACAAGGGATGTTTGCGGCATGCGTTTGCTTGTTCGTATTGCATTTTGTTCTGTACGTCTTTTTGTGTGTGCACTTGGCTTGCATTAAACCGTACATATGTCGAATGGGTTTGGAGTGATCGGCATGTTTAGCGGATTGTAAATACATGGCACGACGAAAATAAAAGACAACGGCACTTATGCAATCGCCGGAAAACGCCGAAATGCAGAATAGACGGTGATCAAGGGACGCTCGCGGGGAGGTTAGCTGAGGAAGAAATCTATGACGCTAGCAACTATCGATATTGCGAACGGAGCAATATCGGACTATAAAAGCGAAGTTCGACTGACAAAATGGATTTATCATCGATTAGCACTCCGAGTATTAAGAAGATCTCAACTTTGGCGCACCTACTTACGAGCCAGGACGACAAAGTGTGGATCTCAGTGTTAGCTAGGGAATTAGGGCAGTAAAGTAAGATAGAGTAGAAATATTAAAAGACTTTAATAAATGAACAATTATTGCAACGAGAAAAGGAGTGTTTTATTTGGAAAATACTGAATCCTTGTTGGCGCTTACAGAGGTCCTTTCTCCCCAGTACACACAACATTTATGGCGCAGCCGGTATTCGACTAAGGATAGTCGGGAGGATACTACAATCCTGAAGTATAAAATTAATAAAGTTAAAAAGTGAAAACAAAATTTTGGCAAGTGAGGGTCGAAATCGATATCGATTGCGAAAACTGAAGTCCTTTATTTAAATAAACCATTGAACAGGAACGACGTTTCATTCATTGGTGCCTGGGAGGCACGACTGTTTCCAAAAGGCGTTTTTACGTAAAAGACTAAAGTGTTTAATATCATACCGATATTTCTGTCGAGTCAAATTGCACTATAAACGCAATTTGGGAGCGATAGGGTGCCCAAAACAAAATTAACTTATAACAAAATTTTTAATAGTTAACAAACAACGAATATAAAACTTCAGAGGAATAGCTAACAGAATAAGATGGTAAGTCCACAAACAAAACTTTTATAACATACGCCTCACAGGCTTCACATCAATTTAAAATTTTAATCTTGAATTTTTGAAATTTGGAAATTTTGAGTTAAATTCAATTGTTATGCATCTTTTATAAGCGGAATTTTCCGTTGGACAGAGTAATTTATGGATAGAGAGTGGGAGGAACTAAAACAAAATCTTAAAGATTCTGAAACACATGCGACTACGTTACAGACCGAAGCTTGGGAATTAGTAAGGGAAATAAACCCAAATAGAGAATATTTGACCCTACTAGAAAACCAAGTCGCTTTATCCCGTTTTAATCGATTGGAAGAAGCAGTTTTTCTGATAGAAAAAGCGAAAAATTCAGTAGCCGTATCAAACGAAGTCGCCAAGGAGAAAATACAACAATTGGAAGAGACAGTTGGACATTTAAAAAAGAACTGCAAAGATTTGAGGGATCGAATCGATAAAGAGACCTTGCTGATAGAAGAATCAGAAGAGCAAAACGAATCTCTAAGAGAAGCTCTGCAGACAGCAGTGAGAAAGGACATATCGGAGTCCATAGAAAAGGACAAAGCTAATCTCAAAGAAAAGGAGAAAGAAATTTAATTTCTGAAAGTAGAAATTGGAAACCTAAGGAGAGAATTGAGAACAGTTTGCAGGACATCTCCATTTCCCACCAGGCGCATGCCGAACAATTCCGGAACAGCATCAGGACCGATACAAACACCCAGAATTGAGGTAACAATGGCAAATCCACAGAATGTTGCAGAAATTGTTAAAAATGTCCAACGATTCGTACCATCCTTTTCCGGAGCAAGAGGACCTGAGTTTAAGGCGGATGTAATAAAATTTGTCGAGGGCATAGAATTGCTCAATTGTATGATTGCCCCGGAGGACATACAGAAAGCCATTACATGTATAAGGCAGCGACTGTCGGGGGCCGCGTTCAACACAATTGGCACCAGAAAATTCGAGACTCTAAATGAACTCCGCGACTTTGTGCAACAAACATACGCAACACTAAGAACGTTGGAAGATATTAGAGCGGATATAATAAACGGTCATCAACAAACAGGTGAATCCGCGTCGATGTTCGGAGGTCGAATGGAAACTAACCTAAAAGAGGCGGAAGAAATGATCACAAAAAATGGACTACGGAAGAATCAAGAGCGGCGTTATGGGAATACCAAGATTTGGCAAAAAGGCATTTCATTACAAAATTTCCCAAACAAACATGACATGACAGACCCCAGTCTGCGGGATCTCATAAATGCGGCAGAAAATTCCGAAAACATTTTGAAATCTGACAAATTGAACATAAATACTATTAATTCGGCACTATCAACAGAACTGAATTGTTCATTCTGTCAACAGCAAGGACACACACGAGATGTATGTGTAAAGAGAAGGAATACACCCTTTTGCACGCTGTGTGGAACGTATGGACACGAAGGAAGTCCTAGCTGCATGAAAAGCAAACAGACAATAATGGAGGCCAGTAAGGCATCTAAGCCAACTTGCACACACTGCGGCAAAGTGGGACATATAGTTGATGATTGTTGGAGCAAGTTAAGCAGCCTATTCTGCGATAAATGTAACATTAAAGGTCATGGCACCAATAAATTTTTCGGAAACGGGGCTACACAACAAAACCCACAACAAAGGCCAGCACAAAATAACCGTCGAGGGTCGAATAACAACAACCAAGTACAGTGTTTTCTTTGCAAAGGATTCGGGCATATAGCCAGAAACTGCCCTCAACAAGAGCAGCAGAACGCGGGAAACTCCCAGCGGCCCAGTCTTGGCCAATAGACTGGGATGCCAAAACAAAAGCAAAAGAGCGGCCAAAACCTGATCCGGGTAAAAATCAAAAACAAGGAGCAGGTCATCATAACAATAAGGAAACCACGATTTCGGAATATAATAAAAATACGTCGAAAGAGGTTCCCTTGGACAGCCTAGGAAATGGAAATTCAACCACTAAGAGATGGGGAAAGTCCAAAAGAGAAATACCACGGAATGAGATAAAAAACGAAATAAGAGAGCGAAACATACCAACGAATAACGTAAAAAACGAAATATGCGGAAAGATGGAAATACACTTGGATGGTGAAACCGACGAAAAGAAAATTATAAAAGAAAATAAAAAGAAGAGAGTGTCTTTTAAAAGCACTGTTACAGTATTCACCTACCCCGTATGCGAGATAGAAGCGGCCAGTATAAAGAATATGTTTGAAATAGGGCAAGAAAACAAAAAACTCATAAAAAGTTTGTATACCAATGTTCTCCAAAGCGCGAAAAACTGTTAACGTTTGCACATAACGGCCCACAAAGAGATGAAGGCGTTGAATTATCCTGTGAACAGGCTATCAACGACAGTATCAGAACGGTGGACTCACAATGCGACAGAAACACGCCACGATTTTCAAATTGCACTGCAATAACGGAGACTCAAGAGGATGATGCCTACATCGAAATACCCTGCAATCAGGCTATCAATGGCAGCATCACCCTATTGGTCGACTCAGGATCAGATGCAAGTTTAGTGAAAAGAGAAGTCTTAAAAGAAGACGTACCAATAAAAAAGGAGGACACGAAATGCTTAAGAGGAGCATTCGGAGGAGATTCCAGTACTATTGGATCAGTGACGATTAAACATAATACGATCACAGCACTAAATATGGAAATGCACGTAGTGCCATGTAATAGCAGTTTGCCAGCAGATGGTCTCCTGGGAAGAGACATGCTCTGGAACAGAACTATCTTGGACACTATTGAGAAACAGTTGACCTTCAAGGAAGGAGGCAACCCAGTGGCCAGAGTGCCATTGAAATGTGCAAGGAAAAGGATTTTTATAGCAGAAACCATAAAAATCCCCCCCAGAGCAGCGGGAATAGCACAAGTAAACACAGGACTACTCAAGGAAGAAGTATTCGTGCATAAGACAACAATTGCTACACAGGTATACCTAGGAGAGAGTCTATCTAGACCAAAGAATGGGGTTGGATTCGTGACAGTACTAAACGCCTCCGAAAAAGTTGCGGAAATAAAAGGAGGTACGGAACTAAAATACTCGCTATTAAAGGAGTATAGAACAGTAAACACGTTAGAAGTCAACGTAGTTGAGAGCGATGAGACAAATGAGAGGACAAATCTGTTAATAAATTCCTTTAAATTGGAAGAAAATTTGAACGACGAAGAAAGACAGTCCATAGCGAATATATGCAAGGACTATGCGGATGTTTTCCACCTAAAGGGTGACGAATTGAGTTACACGACTGTGCTCAACCACGAAATACCTACAGAGGTCGGAAAAGCACCCATAAATATTCGGCAATATCGCCTTCCGGAGGCCCACAAGGCGGAGATAAATAAACAGGTGGAAGAGATGTTGGACCAAGGCATAATTGCTCCAAGCAAATCACCTTGGAACGCACCAATCATTCTAGTGCCGAAAAAAACAGGTGCAGACGGGAAAAAGAAATGGCGATTGGTGGTCGATTTTCGGCAGCTGAATGACGTAACCGTCAAGCAGGTATTTCCTATACCCCGCATTGATGAGATTCTCGACCAACTCGGTTGCAGCCGATATTTCACAACGCTAGACCTGGCAAGCGGATACCATCAAGTGCTTGTAAACGAGAAAGACAGAGAAAAAACAGCATTCAGTACTGGAATAGGACATTACGAATTCGTAAGAATGCCATTCGGACTCTCCGGAGCTCCGGCAACCTTTCAAAGGATTATGAATATGGTTCTGACCGGCTTGCAAGGCGTCGATTGTTTTGTTTATTTGGACGACATAGTAATTTACGGAAGTAACCTTAAACAACACGAAATAAGGCTACGTAAAGGACTACAAGCCCTAAGAAGCAGCCAATTGAAAATACAAACGGAAAAATGTCAATTCTTAAGAAAGGAAGTTGTCTATTTGGGTCACAAGTGTTCCGACCAAGGCGTGCGGCCGGACCCAAGTAAGGTCGAATGTGTAAAAATTTTCCCGATACCAAAAAATAAAAAAGAATTATAAGCATTCCTTGGACTAGCAAACTACTACCGAAAATTCATTCCGAATGCAGCAGCGCTTCTCTTACCTTTGACATCACTGCTAAGAAAAGATGCCCAGTTCGTGTGGACGGATGCATGCCAAATGGCAGTAATAGCCATTAAAGCTGCAATAACTAGTCCACCACTGTTAAAGTATGCAGATTTCACAAAGCCATTCCTGTTAACAACGGATGCAAGTAACGACGCACTAGGAGCGGTACTCTCACAAGGCGAGCCGGGCGACGACCAGCCGATCACGTTCGCAAGCCGAGCATTAAGCGCAACCGAGAAACGATACTCAACAATCGAAAAAGCATTCCTTGCCATTGTGTGGGCGACAAAAAATTTCCGTTGCTACCTCTTAGGCCGCCCCTTTACGGTTTACACAGATCACAAACCTCTAAAAGGAATAGCAAATCTAAAGGATCAAACATCTCGATTGGCGAGGTTCCGCCATAAGCTCTCGGAATTCGATTTCGAAATCTGTTACAAAGCTGGAAAATATAATTTAAACGCAGACGCATTGAGTCGATTACCATATGAAAATAATCTTGTGGCAGTGGTAACAAGAGCACAAACACAGTCAAAAATAGAGCAGAGCGATGAAAATACAGAGACAAAGAAAAGCAGAGATGATTCGGAAGATACAAACCCCACAGATAACCCAGAGACAGAGGATTTAGCAGAATTTTTGACACAGAGAAAGGACATCGAAAAGGTGCTTAAAAATTTTCACGATGGGCCATTAGGAGGTCACAAAGGAGCTATAAAAACATATTTCCGCATTCGACGGCAGTACAAGTGGAACGGCATGCATAGAGAGATTCGAAATTATATAAAAAACTGCGAGAAATGCCAGCGGAATAAATGCTCAAAAGTAGAAAGAATGCCCATGGTACTCACAGACATAGCTCATGGCCCCTTCTACAAAGTTTATATGGATATAATAGGCCCCCTACCGGAAACATCGAGAGGAAACAAATACATCTTAACATTCATAGACGATTTTTCAAAATTTTTCATCTGCACAGCTATTCCGGATGCAGAGGCGGCAACAGTGGCAAAAGCTTTTTTCAACGAGATAATATCAAAATTCCAGATACCAAAGGTTTTAATCATGGATAACGGCACAAACTTTACATCGAAATTATTTAAGGAAGTTTGCAAAATTCTTGGAATCAAGAAATCCTAAACTTCACCATACCACCCCCAAGCCAATGGTGCTCTTGAAAGGAGTCACCGACCTCTTGCGGAATTTCTCCGAAATTTTGTCAAGGAGGATGGCACAAATTGGGATGAATGGCTGCACCACGCTATGCACGTGCATAACAACACAGTCCATTCATCCACAAAACAGACACCAGGTAAAATACTTTTTGGATTTGAAGCCGACATTCCACTTAACTTAAAAAGAAAACCGGAGCCACTGTACAACACAGACGATTTTTCAAAAATATTAAAATATCAAATCCAGCGCACCCATCAATTAGTACGAGAGAATCAAAAAATAGCCAAAGAAAAATCCAAGCGATACTACGATAAGGGCTCGAAAGTCAGAGAATTTCAGACTGGAGACAAAGTGTGGCTAAAGAACCAAAACCGAAAAAATAAATTCTCACCCATTTGGGAAGGCCCTTATTCGATTGTATCAATTCCAACGCCGGTGAATGTAAAATTGAAAATCAAAGGAAAAGAAAAAACATTCCACAAAAACTTAATAAAACTGCACCATCAACAAATAAAGAACAGAAAAGAATAATAATTCTTCCAAAGCTCGAAAATCAATAACTACGCAGAAATCGAAAAAAAAAACCATAAATTTTGAATTCAAACAAAATTTTCTTTTGCCGATTTTGAAAAAAAAAAAAAAAAAAAAAAAAAAGAACCATAAAATTGTCAGCATTTTCATCAATTCCAGCTTATCAAAATAAAAAAAGGCCATAAAGATGCATCATTTTCACATATTTCTGTTTCAAAAAGAACAATTCTCCCATTAAGAGGGGGAAGGGGTTAATTGAAATAACCAAAGCTTAAAAGGCTTAAAATCACTTTGATTTTTGAACAACCTAAAAGAGATGAAATCCCAGAAGTAATTTTCCTAAGGCACATGCAGAGTATATGTTAAAGAACGGAAGATGCCCTTAAGGCAAAGAAGCATGTGGTTACACATTTATATGAATCCACATGATTCAAAGTATAAAAAAAAAATATATATCTGAAAATATTTTAACTGCTAAACAGAAATTGAACTTTGGAATTTAAAGCACACGAGTGCCATACATTTGCATAACAAAATCAATGTCATCCTCAAAATTTTCGAGACACATACTTACATATGTTAATAATCCAAAATCATTTAATTGAAAATTTCGATCATCCTGAATATAGGCAATAAGCAATTAATTGTTAAAAATAAAAAGTAAAAAAAAAAAGTATAAAAAAATGAGTTTTCGGAAAAAAAAGCCATTTGAAAATTTTGAACATTTTAAATATATTAAATATGTAATTGATCGTATTTGAGACGAATAAAAAACAAAAATAAAAGAGAGAACTAAAATAATTTTCACTCTCAAAAATGTCGAGCCATATACTAAGTAATTGATTGTTCTTCAGATGAATTTTTAAAAAGAAAAAAAAAAGGATTTAATGAAGTACTTTGGATTAAAAAAGAAGAAGAAAAATATACATAAGTATTTTTATTTACTACCAAATTTAAGAACATGATGTATTAGAAACTGTAAGAGTCCCAAAACAAAATATAATATGTTAACTGTATTGACTATGTAAGCATTTCATAGAACTAGAATATTTAGCCAGTAACACCGTTTGAATTGTATCCCGAAAACTCAAACACTAGTTCATAAAAAATGAAGAATTCACTGAGATATCCACTACACTGCAGCGAGAAATATGGATCAAGAAGCGGCAGTATCACAGCAGCGACAAAAATTTCAGCAGCATCGGTCTATCGAACACCGCTAAGAACATCATCAAGGTCATATGGGTGAACAGAGTCTACACGCCCACTACAACAGCGAGTTAGCAACATTCAAGTAACAACATCAACAACACGAGCCGGAATTAATAAAAACGTATTCAGCTCGCCTCATCTGTATCATCGAGACGACACTCAGCATGAAGTATGCCTGGCTACAACAACCGCATCCTTCAGACAGAAAACCAGTCGTGATGCTCACGACTTGCCGAAGAGGGGAGGGATGTTGTGAGTCAAAACCGTCTCGTCACACGCTAACGTAACGCTGTCAGCTCTATCGTCAACGGCACGCTATCAGCGCTAAGCCAAAAGCAGTGCAATAAATAATGCATCATAAACAAATGCAACGGCACCGGTTGAGCTCGAAACCTAACACCTCGAACAACAACAGCACGAGCGAGCATGAAATCGAACGCCTCAACAAAGCAACAACGGTCGGCGTTCGAAGTCACAAAAAGAGACACTGTTACCGGAGACGGCAACAACAACAACAGGGTCTTGTAATGACAAACA
>JAIPUU010000986.1:0-13853 GCA_020466095.1 Chlorops oryzae
GAAAATTTTTCAATTTTTGTCAAATTTTTACTTACCCCTTATGTTCGGCCATTTAAAAAAAATTTAGTTTATTTAAGAAAGAAAAAAAAAACATATTTTCATAATATGGTGAAAAAATGGCAAACTTTAGGTTAAATTTTTTTATTTCTGTCTTTAAGTTATATTAATATTAAAAAAAAAGATTGGCATTTTTTTCCGGCGTAAAAAAGTCGTCTCATTTTTTCTAAAAACCCAATTAAAATATGACCATTTCGGATTTTTTTGTTCTTGGTTTGAAATGCTCTTAGAAATCCACTCTTTTTACTTAAGATAGCCTGAACTTAAATACCGGACCTTTTTCGGAAATTATATGGGTTTTGAAATCAAGTTTTTGTACAAAATTGTTAAAAATTTCATAAAATTCTCGCCTTTAACGACCTATAGCGCCTAAACTGTTGAACCGATTTCATCCAAATTTGTATGAAGAATATGTTGTATTTTTACTCTTCTTTAATAAACTAAATTTTTTTGAAATGGTCGAACGATAATGGCTATGACTAAAAAATATTGACAAAAATTCGCAAAACCTTAGGGATAATTAAAAAAAGCGAGCTAACTTTCAAATTTAACGCTTTTTTGAGATTCAGCGAAACAAAACTACAAAAAAAAATTGGTTTCAAGTCAAAGGCATTTTTTTGTTGAGATGTAATTAGGAACGAAAACTTTTTTTTGGAAAAATTGTCCATTTTATCGTTTTTTATTATTAATTCATGTATATAAACAGAAAAAATAAACTTTGAAGTATTCGCTATAAGAATAAATCAGAAAAAATTCTGTTTTCATAGAGGAATATTATTTTTTCACATTAAAAAAAAAAAAACTCAGTTTTAGAAACGCGGAAATATTTCAAGCAATTTAAAGGAAAATAAAAGTAAAACTATTGTTTTTTGTTAGTACTTGGTCGGAAATCTTCTCTGCTTCAACACAGCTCCGCTACGGTTTTTGCATGGACTTGATTAGGTCTTGGCATCGCTTAGCTGGTGCGTACCACGTTTCCTTCACTTTTTCTTAAAGATTATCCCAATTTGTAAAATTTGGAGTCCTGAAGGCTCTTTTTACTTCACCCATAGGTGTGCAGTGGAATTCAAATCAGGTTTTTGCGACGGCCACTCAATGACTTTCATGGAATTTTAAGAAAAAAAGTTTTCGTGTACTTCGAGGTGTGCTTTGGGTCATTGTCTTGCTGAAAAGACCAAATAACCGGCATGTTTTCTTCGGCCCACGGCAACATTACGTTTTCCAGAATGTCATTGTTTTTTCTACCCACAATTTGATGAATTAGGCCAACGCCGTTCCACGAAAAACAGCCCAAAACGAAAATGGATCCACCGCCATGTTTCACTACGGGCGTGGTGTATCTGGGATCCAGTTCTTTACATTTGGGGGTGTCGAACGTAGGTACTTTCTCCCGCCATGGGCAAATCTTGGTTTCATCACTCCAAAAGATAAATTTTCATTTTTTAGTGTCCAATTAGCATGGGTTTTAGCAAATTGCATACGTTTTTTTTTGTAAGACAACCTTACTAGAGGTTTCTTTCATGCGAGTCTGCCGTGAAACCCAGCATCTACCAAACGATGAGCAACCGTTCTTTTTGATATTTCTTTGTAAAACATTTCTATAATATCGCGTTGTATATCGGCAGAGGTCTTTCTAGGGTCAGCTTTGGAGAGACGAACAATTACTCTATCAAATCGTTTCGAGGTTTTTGTGTGGTCTTGCTTTTGTGGAACATTTTCTGGGGTCTCATATTTTCGAATATGAGAAATAGCACCAATTACCATTTTTTGGAACAATTTAGCTGAGTTGCGATTGTTGGTATGAGAGGCCAAACTCACGAAGCTCAATAATTGTCTTTCTTGTCGCCGACGTACAATTTTTGCCTTTTCCAATCCTTTAAGCTATTAAGGTAAATAATTTTCATTGAATATGCCTTCGCGTGATTCCAAATAATAAAGTCTTACCAAAAATACACAAATAACTAAAAGAAACTGACTTTTTGGCACTGCTAAAACTTCGTTTCTAATTAATGTCAAAAGAAAAATCACGTGTTTCAATTGAGAATCCCACCCATGCAAATTTAGCAGCCTATCGAAACGGCTATCCATTTCATTTCAAATGAGAGGAAGATGGGAATATAAGGACAGCGGAAATGCAGTGTTCAATAACGGAAACAATTGAAAAGTGGAGATTTATGAGATGAGAAGCATCGTTTCTAATTAGTTGTCAACGGCTGTATCTAGCAGCACTTTAAATTAATAAAACCTTTTTTCCGATACGAATTGACAAAGAAATAAAACATATAGTGGGTGAAAAAACAAATGACGAACAAATCCTGGAAACCATTCTTTTATGATTCAATAAACAAAAAAGCGCAAAGTGCAATTATATTAAATAAATGATTGATTATCATTTTTTTTCGATTGTCATTTTTTTTTTCTCCTTTTTTATTTTTTTTTGGGCAAAAACAAAAATGCGTGGGGGGGCAAAGCCCCGTTTGCCCCAATGGTTTGCTACGGCACTGCGAAAAATTATATAAAAACAAGTTGTTGCCTCTCAATCCAATGTCGGCGGGTTCGATCCTACTCTTCACGAGCTCCACGAACTCCTTATTGCTGTCTATTATTATAATCGTCTCCCATAATACTACTTTCGACCATTTTACATCATTTATTAGAGTCGCGCTTCATCTACCAATTTTCCACCTGCCTTCAACTGTCCTCCATTAAATCACCCTGTCGTACCCATTAGTTCAAAGAAATGAGACCTTTGTTTGTCGCAAAACGTTCGCAATCAAGGTACCGAAACATAAACAAATTAATCGTTCCCTTTTTTTTAAATTAAGATAATATGAACAGCACACATCCGGGAATGCTCGCTGGACGTATTAACTTTCCTTTGGTACGTCAAAAATCTATACAGGTAGACCCGAAGGATCCACCTAGTCGGTTTGTGACATTGTCACTTTTTAAAACTGCAAGCATTCCGGTGGATCAGCCGGCGCCAAACTGTATCGCTATTTGACTGCACCTTTATGAATTACCCGCTATTGACGATCAGGTCTCTTGCAACTCCTGGCGTATTTTCAATCCCAATCCTAGTTAGAAATTTCCTTATTACTGCTCTGTTGCGAGGAGTCTGGCCGACACTTGCCCTTGGGTGAGTAGTAATCTCGCCACTCCTCTCTACTCTGTTCGGTTGCTGTCGTTGCCCGAGGGACATCCACCAACCGTCACTAATTTCGTTCCACACTCCACGGACCTGGTCTGTCTATCCGCAAGAGCCTGATACTTTCCCAGTTACCCAAATTTAAAGGGTACCCGAAATTGAATTTTTTTTTTTATTTCCCCAGAAATTTTTATGATATGTAGTTAAAAAATTTTATGATTTGTTATTGAATAAAAAAATATTTTAGGCACTCACCCATTTCACCATCGCCCTGCTTTTTGTCGTCGGCATCTTGTTCCGATTTTTGAGCTCTCTTCAATGCAATAAAATAGCTGTTCTTCGTGCCTTCAAATTTCAGTCGAAAAAGTGCTTTGCAACGGGATTTCTTTTGCTTTTGACGCCTCCGTCAAATCGAGTCACGTAAATCCGTAAAAAGTCCGTTAAAATGTTTTGCAATTATGCGAACTTGGCAGTCATAAGCACTCGAACACTAATGGAAAGGTTTCAAATATTTTTTCCTTTTATTTCAAAATATTTTCCTATTAATTTCTGTTGTCTTTTTATACCTTTTCCGAAGGAAAGGGTATATTATGTTTGGCTCGGAGTATGTAACATACCAAAGGAGTCGCGATAGATATAGACATATATATATATTCTTTATCAGGGTGACAAGAGGGTCGATCTAGCCATGTCTGTCTGTCTTCTGTCTGTCTGTCTGTCTGTCTGTCGGTCACACTTTAGTTTTTCGTAATTAACTCCTAAGCCATGAAAGATATCATATTGAAATTCGGCATGGACATGAACCAGGTAAATGTCCGAAAAACTGCATAAAAATTGTTTTCGTAGTCCCTCCTTGGGTCGTGGGAAGTGGTTCAGAAGTTTCAAAAATCACGATTTTTAACGTTTTTCGTGGATAACTTTTTTACTATACATCCCAGCTTATTGAAATTTGGTGTGTGTATAGCTACCATGTAGACTTAAGCTTTTTTGCGACATCGCTATAACTATGGTCATCATCCACATATAAAAAAAAACACTTTTTCTCTTATTCTCATATCTTTAACAAAATGATTTTTTTTTGCTTCTTCCGATTGTGTATTTTGCCGCCAAATAAAGTCGTCCTTAAGGTTAAAAATTTTGGATGACCACCATTCGCAAAATTCGCGAAAATTTTATTTTCACTATTTTGAATTGAGTATTTCGAGCTAAACAAAATGCCCCTTTAAGGTTAAAATTTGACCATGACCACCATTCGCAAATTTGATTTACACTATTTTGAATTGGTATTTGCAGCTAGACATATTGTCCTCTAACGGTTTAAATTTGCCATGACCACCATTCGCGAATTTTTTTTGCTTTAATAATCCGAGTTTTAGAAGCTAAATCGAAGTACAGATAAGGTATAAATAGATATCCAAGCTAGAACAACGGAAAACGGCAGGAAATTTTTCGTTAAGGTAATGTTTTAACATATTTTAGGCTGAGGAAAGGTATGTGTGCAATCGGGCTTTGCCGATGTAAATTCTTTACTTGTTTTTAAATAATTTAATTAATATATTTTTTTTTTTGCGTTTTGCGTTCATGTGAAATTAAAATAATCCAGGTTTTAAATTTGCACTCGTCAACAAATTGTTTTTATTTTAATTTTATTCGATTTGATTTTTTTTAATTATTAATTTTAATTTTTAATTAATTTAATTAATTAATTAATTTAATTTAAAATTTATTGATTTTATTTTATATTTTAATTCTAATAATGTTGTAATTGATATTTCTCCACGTCTTCAGGAGATTGCACAAAATCATTGAAATTGCAAATTGAAATTTTCTCATTCACACAATTTTCGCAATAACTCTTCAGTTATGATCTCTTTTGTTGTACTTTTGTTTTGTTAAAATTCACACACTCACGAGTTCAGATCCTTTTTTTTATATAAATTTACTATCAGTGTTTAGATTCCCGTTTTCTTTTTTTTATAGGAGTTCTTTTTGTTTTTTATATTCTAGATTCCGCCTTCTAGATCCTACCGGCTGTGAATATGAAATTTATATATATATTATATTAGGTGTAGTAAAAAGAAATCCATTATTTTTCCAATAGATGGCGTTATTTATCTGCATTCGCGTTGTATAAGTCCGACGTGTTCCGCTAGGGGGCATTAGAAAGATGACAGTTCCTACTAAAAAAGCTTTTTTGACACTTTTTTGATTGATTGATTCAGTTTGTTTGAGAGCTTGTCAAAGATGGACATCAGCAAAGAGAAAATTCGCTACATTTTACAGTTTTTCTTCGATAAGGGAGAAAACGCAAGCCAGGCGGCTGAAAATGTGAATAGCGTTTATGACCTGATACTGTAACACCAATCATGCGCAATTTTGGTTTCGTCGATTCCGTTCCGGTAACTTCGATGTCAAGGATGCACCACGCACTGGAAGGCCAATTGTCGAAATGTCGATAAAATCATGAAAATTATGAGTCCGACCGTCATGTTAGCACTGTTTCGATTGCAAAAGAGCTAAAGATTGCACAAAAAACCGTTTGGAACCATTTGAATAACGCTGGATACACAAAGAAGCTCAATGTATGGGTGCCACCGAGTTAAGCAAAAAACCTCATAGACCGAATTTCCATCTGCGAATCGCTGCTGAACCGCAACAAAATCGACCCATTTCTGAAGCGGTTGGTGACTGGTGATGAAAAGTAGGGTCACTTACGACAGTCAAGCGAAAACGGTCGTGGTCGAAACACGGAACCGGCGAAACGGTGGCCAAGCCGGATTGACGGCCAGGAAGGTTTTGCTGTGTGTTTGGTGGGATTGGCAGGGAATTATCTACTATGAGCTGCTCCCAACGGCCAAAACTCTTAACTGGAACTCTACTGTCAACAATTGGACCGTTTGAAGGAAGCAATGCCCATAAGCGGCCAGCTTTGGCCAATAGGAGAGGAATTGTGTTCCATGGACAACGCCAGGCCACAACATCGATAGGACTGCCAGAAGCTCCGGGATTTGGTTGGGAGGTTCTTCTGCATCCACCTTAAGTCCGGACCTGGCACCAAGTGATTACCATCTGTTCCTGTCCAGGGCGAACAATTTTACTGGTGAAACATTCGCTTCAAGAGAGGCTTCTGAAATTCGACTGTCTAAATTTTTTGCTAATAGGAACGAGGGCTTCTATGAGAGAGGCATAATGAAATTACCTTTAAAATGGCAACAAGTTATCGAACAAAACGGCGCATATTTGACCTAAATCGGTCATTCTATCTATCTTAAATAAAGCCCTCAATTTAATGCAAAAATAATGGATTTCTTTTTACTAAACCAAATTATCGTATAATTTTTGAAATCTATTTCAAAGTTTATATATATCGTATAATTATTGAAATCTATTTCAAAGTTTGCTGAAATTTCTTTTTACTACACCTTATATATGTAAGACTTTACGCAGGACACCACGGATTCAATTTTCACTTGAAACTTCGAATTTTATCAAGTTAACCTTAGTTAGTACAATAACTTCTTAATAACCGAAGATAACTTTAGTTCATACAATAACTTCACAATAACTTCAACTTTACACTTTAGTAACACCAAGAAGCCTGACATTCCAATCAATAAACTGACTGCCACTACTTAATTCTACAAAATTCACACTTACTTATAACTTACAAATTACGTTCGCCGTTGCGACTCTGCTGCCGTCCTTGTTTTGCCACCTCAGCGACCGTCACATGCAGTCCACTTGCAATCATCATTCTCACTTCTTCCGTACTTTGGTTGTCCCAAATTTCCGCGCGTGCCGTCTTGACCTCGTTCTTCCCGTGTCTGCTAACGGGTGCGTTTTTGCGTTGATCTGTATTCGTTGTAAAGCTTAATGCTTACAGTGAGCCCTCGACCATGCTGTAAATGTCCATGCTCACGACAATCGTCAGGAACGAAATACGACCCGTCTACAACATTGCGGCCTTCACAACAACAAATCAACAAATCATAACAAATAAAACAAATACTTTTGGACACAGTGGGGTAAGATTGATATCTATTGGGTATATTTGAGTTATTCATTATAACCTACTGTCTGTCCAAATCCCCGAATTTTCGCACAATTCCTTGAATACGGCTGACTCAAAATTTATGCCTTGATCCGAGTGTAACTCTACCGGGACACCAAATCGGGATACCCAATCTGAGACTAGTACATTTGCCACTGTTTTTACTTCCTGGTTTGGAACGGTATACACCTCTGGCCACTTGCTGAAGTAGTCCACTAGCACATATTTATTGTCCAGGTCACTTGTGATAAACGGCCCGGGTATGTCCAGTGCAATACGCTCGACAATTGTATTGCTGCAAATGTCAACGACTCCTGTGCCTTGGACCTTTTGCCCTTATACAATCCTTACAATTCGCAATCCAGTCTTCCACAATTCTCTGGCATCCTTCCCAAAAAAAAACTCTGCTTGACCTTTCCTAGGGTTTTCGCAATGTCGAGATGTCCTCCACTGTTCCTCCGTTCTGCATTTCTTGGGAGAACTTTTGCAAACCTTCTTATCGGTAACATCACCAAGTCTCTAGAGCACTTCCCATCTTCACTCTCGTTGAATATCGACAATGTTGTCCTTGTTTTCTATTTTCGTGCAATGAGAACACTCCACAAGGCATGGTAATCGCGACAGAGCATCTGCATCCCCATGTTGGATACCTCTCCGGTGTTGAATATCGATATCATATGCCTACAGTCTCTCAATCCATATTGTAGGTGTCCTTCACGATTCCTAAATTACAGGATCCACCGCAGTGCAGAGTGGTCCGTCCTAAGCTTAAATTTCCGGCCATACAAATATTTGTGTAAGTGTTTGGTGCTTGCCACGACGGCGAGCATCTCACGTCTTGTGACGCAATAGTTCTTTTCCGGCCTACCCAATGTACGACTGTAATACGCGGACCCGTTCCTGTCCCTCAATTACTTGGGACAAGACACCGCCTAATCCATAGGCACTTGCATCGGTATCCAAAATAAAAGTCTCACTAGGCACTGGGTATACCAAAACAGGGGCTGAACATAGGAGCTCCTTTAGCCGCATGAAAGCATGTTCCTGAGTCTCTCCCCATTTGAACTTCTGGTCTTTTTCTTGTAAGCTGGTGCAAGCCATAATAATTATGTCGTCGTTTAGTGTACTCAAACAGGTCTTCCAGTGTTCGCATTTTAAAACGTATTCCATAAGACGTTCAAATATAGTCGGTGCGTTACATAGCCCAAACGGCATAACTGTAAATTGCCATAAGCTTTTTTTCAGGCTAAACGCGGTGTTCTCGTTATCATCCCGGCTACTTCCACTTTCCAATAACCACTCTTCAAGTCTAACGTAGAAAACCACTTCGCTCCAGACAGGGTATCCAAGGTGTCATATATTCTGGGCAACGAATAGCTGTCCTTTTTGGTCACTTCATTTTAACTTCCGATAGTCAATGCGAATCGGGTACTGCCGTCTTTCTTCTTCACAAGTACCACCGGTGAACTCCAAGGGCTTGAAGAAGGTTCAGCTACGTTATTGCGTTGCATGTCTTCGATGAGGTTGACGAATTGGTTTTGAATCTCCAGTGAAAATTCGGTGCTGGACTAGTGATATCCGTCCAGGCGTTCCGTCACAGGTCGCGAATAGTGCTGATTGACTTTATTTTCTTCTAGTTCAAGATGCTCGCAAGTTACGTTTAGTATGGCTTCTGTTCGCTGGCACTGTCTAACTACGGAAACCTTTTTCAATTTTTGTGATGACTTACTTAGATGGATGACTCTAACAGGAAAAACCTCTTTCTGAACAAGTGTCTGTGTGGCAGTGGCTTAGGTAGGATCTTGAAAGGGGTGGGGGAATACAAATAGTAATAAGTTTTGAAAAACTCAATAAAAGCTCAAACTAATATAAGATACATTATTTCAAATTTCATTGTATCACACAATGATCTTGGCATTTCATACCGGTTGAACCACATTTTAAATCGTAAATTGAACTTAAATGAACAGACCGCTTCTTAAATTAGTCTTAGGTTTGTGACTATGTAAATGCACTAGGGATGATGAAGCTATCGATGTTCATTTAACGTTGCCACATTCGTTGTATTTAGCTGAAATTGGCTTTTTTTATAGAAATGGTTTTAGATATTTTCGTAACATTTATACTGATTTGAAACCAAACATTAATAAATTCATCCAAAACTAGACTTAGACTGATGTTGAGGTTTGTTTATCGTCTGGCAGCAGGTTTAATTGAAAACGAACTGAAGCATTGAAAATGAATGTATTCCACTCAGGTTAACATAAACCTACGGCAGGATTTCCATTGCCAATGTGGATAAATTAGTTCTTAATCATTTTTGAATCAGTTCATTATATTGCACGTTTCATATGTAGTTTCTTGAGAAGCGTACTAAGGGGTAATTTAGTAAGAAAAACTTTTTTATGATTTTAAATTACATAAATGTAAAAATATTTGATAAGAGGTTGGTATTTTAGTCATACGTTTTTTTTTTGTTGCTATTTTAGCTTTTTCGTTTTTGATATTTTCCGATTTAAAAAAAACTCATGGCAGCGCTGTGTTCGCTTAAATGTAATGCTCGAATTCGTCATCGATTATTCGCAAGCATAGATCTAAAAGGGCACCCTTAGGCAGGGTACACATGGGCACATGGGGACGCAAACATATATGATTCTAAACAACTCACACTCAACAATCGTGGTTTTTACTTCGTGCATATATACCGAATTTAAAACACATTCATTTCCTTCACATTTTATGAGGCAAAGGGGGGATATATCCCCTTTAACCGCTCCCCTCCTTACTTACGCCACTGCTGCGCGGTGATGAAATTTTCGTTCTTAGATGGTTCTGCAACCCACACTTGGTTTGTCCCTTGCTCTCCCTTTATATTTGCCCAGATAACCTTCTCTGTTCGGGGCGGAATCTTCTGGTGTTCTTCCACGACTACCTGGTAAATCGAATTGCTCTGCTCATATCCGATATTTTGCGGTATTTCCACATTGCTCCATTACATCATGCGCCGTTCCAAGTCCAAGCTTATTCCGTGTTCAATCATAAAGTTTATTCCCAGGATGATATCATTCATGATTTCTGCCACAATAAAAACATGTTTACCGACATGCCTGCTATGGAAACTCTGCAGGTAGTTTTCCCGACAATTTCTGCTGTGGCTCAATTTTTACTCCCACCATGCCTTTTCTTATAACGGAATGCGAAGCGCCAGTGTTCAATGTCAGCGTCATCGTTTTTGCCATTGATAGCTCGATTTACTGTTAAACTATCTGCTTTTTTCGTGATCTGTGATACGTAAGCCATTGGGCAATCTATTGTGGGTGCCAACTCGTGGGCCTCCGAGGCGGCTCGTTTGAGTCTAACGACGTTTTTCCTAGAGGCACCGAACGAGCCCTCCCTTGGCAATTTCGTGCAATATGCCCCATTTTACCACACCCGTAGCATTCTATCTCTTTTCCAAGTCTTTTAAACCTTTCTTTGCGTCTATCCATCCCACCTGCGATGTTTTCAGTCGTCTTTATGTCAGTATCGATCTCACGAAACCTAGCCACCGGCGTACTCGAGGATTTTGCTGTCTCCAAATTCGATATGTGGGTATTTTCTACATTAAATCCATGTTCTTGCTTCACAAAGCAGGTTCCAGTATTTAGTGCGCCGACGATATATCCGCTCTCCAGCTTGGCCACTCGATCCTTCAGGTTTTGAAGTTGATCATCATGTTCGCTCCATTTCACGTCTTGTTTATAAATTTTTCAATGCAAACTCCTGCAAGGTCCTCGAATCTTTCATTGATTTCCTTGAATTTTCCAACTAGATTCAAGTTAATTTTTTGGAATTTTTCGTCGAGTTTTCCATTTTGTTCTATAAATTGCTTATTGAAATTCTCCAGAAGATTCCCGAATTTTCGTATTGCCTTTCATTTATCTGTTGTTGCACTCCTTGTAGCATTGTTATTAGTTGCTGATCTTCCGTCGTCGGTATCGCTGCTTTCTCTGTTGCCATTGATTCCATTGGTTGTTCCTTCACATCATTAAACTTATGTGTCTGTGGATTTAGTCCTTCCAAGTAGAGATGGGCGCGTGTCGAATATTTGTAACACGACACAACACGAACACGAATGCCAAGTCTTCAACACGTACGTAACACGCACATCCGGAAATTTCTAAAACACGACACGACACGACACGCACGACTTTTTGAAGAAAAAAAAATATTGCTTTTTTAATTATGTTTGAAAAAATTAATTTAAATTTGAACTTTACAGGTGGTATTTAGTAAACTTAGTTCTGAACTTAACTTACTCATTTCGACTAGAACTGCTCAAAAAAAAAAAAAAAAAAAAAAAAAAAAAAAAACGCTCACACAAAAATTATATTTCTCAATAAAAATTAATACTTATAAAAATAAGTAAAAGTCATAATACATTTGTTTCTTAAATTTTAATAAATACTCAAAAAAAATATGTAAAATGTGTAACACAATCATATAAAATTTGGTGCATTCAATAGACTCAACTGTTGAGTAGCATATATCTAAAAGGTACGCTACCAATTGGAATCCGCTCAGTCAACATGCGGCGAACGCTCAGATGGCAGGCGCATCCTTTTGCTGAATGCTACTCAACACTTCAGTCTGTTGAATACACCAAATATTATATGATTGTGTTAAACGTTTTACATATTTTTGTTGAGAAAAATCAACTTATCCAGGTTTGCACTCAATAGTCTAGTTCGGCGTGCATTTAAAACTAATCCAGAAGTGGAAAACACTCTCTCACTGGTTGCGGAACTTACAGGTATATTCAATACCCACAAGGCGATATTTTGTAGCAACTTCAAATTGCTTGAATTTTTCCAAAATCTTAAAATATCGTTTTCGTGTTGTTTTGAACTCTTATAATAATTTTCAATCTCTACATCAACTTTACTTTTTTCAAATTTAATTTTTTTTACAATTATTAACATCCATATACTCATAAAATTTCCTGGTCGGAATGTGAACTTTGATTATTGTTATCGTCTTGTAGTGCAATAGTCTCAGTAGAAGTTTCTTAAATAATGCCTTTAACGATTTCTAGGATTTTACATTTTTGTTCGAGATCGCTTTTCAAGAGATTTTTTAACTTTGTCGTACCATAATACATAAATATGTATGGTTGGGCTTCTTTCTGAACCAAGTTTTTCCGAACAGTTCTTAAAGGGCTTTAAAAAATTAAGAATATGATTCAGTAAATCAAAATCAATTTTTATACCTTTTCCGAAGGAAAGGGTATATTAAGTTTGGCTCGGAGTATGTAACATACCAAAGGAGTCGCGATAGATATAGACATATATATATATTCTTGATCAGGGTGACAAGAGGAGTCGATCTAGCCATGTCTGCTGTCTGTCTGTCTGTTCTGTCTGTCTGTCTGTCTGTCTGTTGTCTGTCTGTCTGTCTGTCGGTCACACTTTAGTTTTTCGTAATTTACTCCTAAGCCATGAAAGATATCATATTGAAATTTGGCATGGACTTGAACCAGGTAAATGTCCGAAAAACTGCATACAAATTTTTTTCTTAGTCCCTTCTTGGGTCGTGGGAAGTGGTTCAGAAGTTTCAAAAATCACGATTCTTAAACGTTTCCGTGAATAACTTTTTTACTATACATCCCAGCTTATTGAAATTTGGTGTGTGTATAGCTACTATGTAGACTTAAGCTTTCGCTGAAAAAAAATTGCGACATCGCTATATTTATGGTCATCATCCTACACATTAGAAAAAAAACACTCTTTCTCTTATTCTCATATCTGTATACAAAAATGATTTTTTTTTTGCTTCTTCTGATTGTGTATTTTGCCGCCAAATAAAGTCGTCACTTAAGGTTAAAATTTGGCCACGACCACCATTCGCGAAAATTTGATTTTCACTATTTTGAATTGAGTATTTCGCAGCTAGACAAAATTCTTCTAACGGTTAAATTTGATCAGGACCATCATTCGCGAAATTCACAAAATTTGATTTTCACTAGTTTGAATTGAGTATTTCGCAGCTAGACAAAATGTCTTCTAACGGTTAAAATTTGATCAAGATCACCATCCGCGAAATTCGCGAAAATTTGATTTTCACTATTTTGAAATGATTATTTCTCAGCTAAACAAAATGTCCTCTAAAGGTTAAAATTTGACCATGACCACCATTCGCGAAATTCGCAAAAATTTATTTTCACTATTTTGAATTGAGGTTTTCGCAGCTAGACAAAATGTCCTCTAACGGTTAAAACTTGACCATGCTCACCATCCGCGAAAATTTTGTGCCTAAAATAATCTCGAGTTTTAGAAGCTAAATCGAAGTACAGATAACATAAGTATAAATAGATATCCAAGCTAGAACAACGAAAACGGCAGGAATTTTTGTTAAGGTAATGTTTTAAACATTATTTCAGGCTGGAAAGGTATGTGTGCAATCGGCTTGGCGATGTAAACTTCTTTACTTGTTGAAATTCGAATTAATTCATTTTTGTTTAATAATAAGGATTTAATTTCGTTTTGTACGTCATATATACTTTGAAGCATTATGTAGACAGAATTCCAACGCGTCTTAATATCTTGAAGGTTTTTCTTT
>JAIPUU010001319.1:0-14403 GCA_020466095.1 Chlorops oryzae
AACCCAAAAATCCTTTATAGACCAATTAGCCTTCTCCCCTTGCCTCTCAAAACTATTCGAAAAGGTTCTTTTAGCTAAATTAACACCTTATTTGCAAGAGCAGAATATAAATCCAAAAACATCAATTCGGGCTTAGGAAACAACTGGGTACTATCGAACAGATAATCGAATACCAACGAAATCAGGATTGCCTATGAAAATCGGGAGTATTGCTCTGCAGTATTCATAGATGTGCAGCAAGCATTCGACAAAGTCTGGCACGATGGATTGTTGTACAAAATCAGAAAACTACTTCCCGTTAATTTTCACGCGATCTTTGAGTCATATTTAAAACATAGAACGTTCCAAGTAAAACATAACTCGTACATTACAAAAGGTTTTGAAATCAATGCAGGAGTACCCCAAGGGAGTGTTGTTGGGCCTTTTTCTTTATCTAGTATACACAGCAGATATTCCTTATAACGATCGAATCGTGATTTCAAACATTTGCTGATGAGACAGCGATCCTTAGTCGGCACAAGGACATTAGTGTTGCAACTTCTACACTGCAAGATCATCTCAACAAAATACAAAATTGGCTTTCTAAATGGCGTATCAAAATAAATGAGATCAAATGCCAACATATTACTTTCACGCTCAATAGAAAAGCTTCTCCGACATTTTTCTCAATAACGTACGCATCCCACAATGCGAAGATATCACATATCTCGGTATTCATTTGGACAAAAGATTGACATGGCGTAAGCATATTGAAGCCAAGAGAACCCAAATGAAACTTAAAGCCATAAGCCTGCACTGGTTAATAAATAGCCGTTCTCCTCTAAAAACTTGAGTATAAGATCCTCTGTACAATCAAGTTATAAAACCAATATGGATGTACGGGTTACAATTGTACGGGAATGCAAGCGCTTCGAATATAGAAATCTGCAAAGAGCGCAGTCCAAAATACTAAGGACTATAACGGGAGCTCCTTCGTTTATCTCAAATGAACGGATTCATAGAGACTTAAACGTTGAACTGGTCAAAGCTGAGTTCACCAAAATCAAAGAAAAGTATTTTAATAAATTGCGAACTCATGTAAATCCACTTGCGCGTGAACTGTCGAACATATCGAACTCTTCGAGATTAAAAAGGAATGATCGACCAGCGATTTCAAAATGTCGGTGAACTTAGCCCCCCATGTTGAAATTTTAAAAATTGCAAAACTTGTGCTGAGTTGTGCCCGATGTGTGCTATTATGTGCCGCAAAAGAAAAAAAATCCTTCGTATAGTTTGGATTTTATGGGGAGGTCCTTTTTTCACCGTGAAGTTAGCCCCCCGATTGATATATTTTTTTAAAACAAGAAGTGATTAAGTTGTGCCCGGATGAGTGTTATGTGCCAATTAAGGAAAACTAAATCATTCACACGTGTAGTTTGTTATAAGGACATTTCCATTTTCCCTTAAGAAGTTGGCCCCCCAAGTCCTTTTTTTCGAAAAAAATTTTATTGTGCTGTGCTTTGCGCAGCACGTGGACCGATGTGCCGCTTTTGAAAAAACAAAATTTCCAACGATAGGACTTTTATGAGGAGGTCCTTTGTAGAAAGTGCATTTTCTACCACCATATTTATCATTAGGGCATTTAAAATAAAAAGGCAATATGCTCGATTTCTCCAATATTCTTATTTTCATAAAAAAAAACAATTTAATAATAAGATTAAAATAGATATAAACAAAGAATTCGATCTCGCCAAGAATTGATACGAAAGCTTTTGTGCATACAAAAGCTTTTGTGTATACGAAAGCTTTTTTACAGCAGTGTTGTGTTATAAAGTAGCAAAGAGTTAAATAAATAGTAGTTTTTGTAACAAAAAGTAGTTATTCGTGAAAAAGTGAGTACATTTTTTTGTTATGGCAGCCCTGTAAATTTTGACGTTTCAAGTATTCTGAAAAAATTTGCTTCGGTGGTTTGTTTTGTCTGTTTTAGTTTTTATACCCGACACACTCTGTGTCGAGGGTATATTGCGTTTGTGTGGTTGTGTGTAACACCCAGAACCAGTTGAGATAGACTATACAAAATATATATAGAAATGATCAGCGTCACCAGGAGATTCGATTTAGCCATTTCCGTCTGTCTGTCTGTCTGTCTGTCCGTCTCGTCGTCTGTCTGTCCGTCTGTCTGTCCTCTGTCTGTTCGTCTGTCCGTCTGTTTGTATACAGTTTTCTTATCGAAGGAGTTGAGCTAATCTTGATGAAATTTGATATGCGTACTCACAGGCACATGAGTATAAACAAGTTCGAGAATGGACCCGATCGGACCATTTTAGGGATACCTCCAGTACTAGGGTCTGTTACGAAAATCACAAAAACTGCTCTTAAATCGAAGTTTTTCAAGATATTCTGATGAAATTTGGCAGTTATGCTTCCTTTGTAGCCATAAACATCCTCTCCAAAAATTGATAGGTCCATTATTAAGGGTACCTCCAGTACTACGTTCTGTCACAAAAAATCTCAAAACTGCCCCAAATACGGATTTTTTGAGATATTCCACTGAAACTTAGAATTTTAGCGTATATTAAGGCTCCAATTAGAGAAAAATAATTGAAAAAGTGGGCGTGGCAAAAGGACAGTTTTCATAAAAGAAATTTAACAAAAGTCGGTATAGGGGGCCCATTAATTCCCATTTGAATTTCGGGTGTAGGAGGCCATTTTCGAAAAACGCCCTTCGGCAACGCCCACTTTTACAATTTTTTGAAATTGAATAACTTGACTTCAAATATGATGAACTATCAAATTTCATCAGAATATCTTGAAAAACTTCAATTTAAGAGCAGTTTTTGTGATTTTCGTACAGACCCTAGTAATGGAGGTATCCCTAAAAATGGTCCGATCGGTCCATTCTCGAACTTGTTTTATACTCATGTGCCTGTGAGTACGCATATCAAATTTCATCAAGATAGCTCAACTCCTTCGATAAGAAAACTGTCAAAGAGTATAGATATAGAAGAGGCGGAATTTCGCAATTTTCTCACTTCCCTCTTTCTGAGTTTCATGCATATCATAAGAGAATATACCACGTGCGATAGTAGAAAATAACCAAAACAAAGAAATGGAAAGAAATACAGAAGGCAAATGAAATCGTAAACAGCCAATGTCTTTCAGGCGCGGAGTTAAAATTTTTATTCAAGGGTCTGCGTAAAAGTTCTTATGAAAGTCATATAATACATATTTACTTAAGTTTGATTTCAATACCAAATATGAGGTAGCCTTTTTATTTATTCAATAAAAGTTAAATTTTTCAAAACATATTCCTATATAAAAACTTTTTAGAGAGCCTTATGTTTATTTCAGGTGCTATCCCCTTCGGCTGCGCTATTGCTGACTTTATGCACACCTGCGTTGGCGAATTACTTTCGCATGCCTTTGGACACAAATCAGAATAACAACTTTTCATATGTGTGCGTGTGTGTTAGAAGGATTTTTGTTGTCATGCATGTGAAGGACAATGTGTAAAATATGAATTCGTACAGATAATTTTTTGGGCAAAATAATTTTTTTTACACTTTACAAATTTTCCAAGATGTTCAATTAAAATTCACACAGAAATATATTTGAATTTATGTTTGAAGTAAAAATGGATATGGGATTTCATTAGCTATTTGAGATTAAAGCCTGTGAAACTTGAAAATACTTTTCTCCAAAACTTACGAGTAAAATTTTGAATTTTGATCACTGTGAAAGGTAGAAAGTTGTTGCTAAGTCAAAGAGTATAGATATAGAAGAGGCGGCATTTCGCGTTACGCGCTCTACGCTTTTCACTCATTCGTTTTTTCACGCATATCGAAAGAATATGAACTTTTTTCACAACAGAACATGATCAAAACAAAGATGAGAAAGGAAGAGAATATGCGAAAAATGAATTTGCAACCAAAACCAGTTCTGGCTTTCCTTTCTCTTTCGCTCATTCGCATTTCGCGAATTGCCGTCGCTCACGTTGTGTGTTCATTTTTTTTGTCGTTTCTATTGAACGGAATATGAGAACGGGAGAGTGTGCGTTCACGTACACTTTACGTTCGCTTACACTTAGCCTACGTTTGTACTTGGACGTTGTGTGCTTCGAACATTTTTGTTAGATGCTTGTTTGAAAATATATGTTCTTTTGAAAGTTCCCTGCAGTAATGAAGAGGTCAATTTTCCAAACAGGAGTACTCTGAGGTTACTCGAAATATGACTAGTCAAAATGTACAGTATTTTATGTATCTACGGAGATCTACGGGAGGTGAGTTTCAGGATTTCTTTACGCTTTGTGCTTTGATTGCGAAGTAGAAAAAATATTGTTTTTGTCTGCTTTAAGTTCGCATTCTGATCGTTGCCCACAAGAAGGTAGTTAGCTGACGTTAAGACTAGTGATGCCACGAATATTCGGCCACTATTCGGTATTCGGCTATTCGGCGTCATTTTTCAGTATTCGGTATTCGGCCGAATAGTTAAAACATTCGGCCGAATACCGAATAGTAGAAATAACTTATTAAAAAAATCAGCAGTAACTACAAATTAAATTTTTCTCACAATAACGTAAAAAATTTAATTAACGTAAAAACGTAAAGGGCTAACCCTTTTTTTAACCCTTTTCTGCCGAACGGCAGAAAAAATACATTTTATAAAAACAAATTTTAGAAACATAAATAAATAAATTAATTCGGAAACATCGGCGAACTAGCAAAGAGAATTTATCCTAGGCGAAATTTTTAGCGCCTTCTTACTTTTTACTTCTCTCCTACGTTCTCCCCCGTAATTATCAATAAGCCACATATAAGTAGGGTTCTGCATTAAAAGGCAAAAACACGACTCACTTGAATTAAACACATGAGAGTGGTAGAGACGGATGACATTACATCTCCGTCTCTCTTATGAGTTTCTTTCAGTGAGACGTGTTTTGCCTCTTAATGTAGAACCGCACTTAGCAACAACAACTTTCTACCTTCACAGTGATCAAAATTCAAAATTTTACTCGTAAGTTTTGGAGAAAGTATTTTCAAGTCTTACAGGCTTTACGCTCAAATAACTAATAAAATCCCATGTCCAATTTTACTTCAAACATAAATTCAAATATATTTCTGTGTGAATTTTAATTGAACATCTTGGAAAATTTGTAAAGTGTAAAAAAAATATTTTGCCCAAAAAATTATCTGTACGAATTCATATTTTACACATTGTCCTTAACATGCATGACAACGAAAATCCTTCTAACACACACGCACCCATATGAAAAGTTGTTATTCTGATTTGTGTCCAAAGGCATGCGAAAGTAATTCGCCAACGCAGGCGTGCATAAAGTCAGCAATAGCGCAGCCGAAGGGGATAGCACCTGAAATAAACATAAGGCTCTCTAAAAAGTTTTTACATAGGAATATGTTTTGAAAAATTTAACTTTTATTGAATAAATAAACAAGGCTACCTCATATTTGGTATTGAAATCAAACTCAAGTAAATATGTATTATATGACTTTCATAAGAACTTTTTACGCAGACCCTTGAAAAAAAATTTTAACTCCGTGCCTGAAAGACATTGGTTGTTTACGTTTTCATTTGCCTTCTGTATTTCTTTCCATTTCTTTGCTTTGGTTATTTTCTACTATCGCACGTGGTATATTCTCTCATGATATGCATGAAACTCAGAAAGAGGGAAGTGAGAAAATTGCGAAATGCCGCCTCTTCTATATCTATACTCTTTGAAACTGTATACAAACAGACGGACAGACGAACAGACAGACGGACAGACGAACAGACAGACGGACAGACAGACGGACAGACAGACAGACGGACAGACAGACAGACAGACAGACGGAAATGGCTAAATCGAATCTCCTGGTGACGCTGATCATTTCTATATATATTTTGTATAGTCTATCTCAACTGGTTCTGGGTGTTACACACAACCACACAAACGCAATATACCCTCGACACAGAGTGTGTCGGGTATAAAAACTAAAAACAGACAAAACAAACCACCGAAGCAAATTTTTCAGAATACTTGAAACGTCAAAATTTACAGGGCTGCCATAACAAAAAAATGTACTCACTTTTTCACGAATAACTACTTGTTTGTTACAAAAACTACTATTTATTTAACTCTTTGCTACTTTATAACACAACACTGCTGTAAAAAAGCTTTCGTATACACAAAAGCTTTTGTATGCACAAAAGCTTTCGTATCAATTCTTGGCGAGATCGAATTCTTTGTTTATATCTATTTTAATCTTATTATTAAATTGTTTTTTTTTATGAAAATAAGAATATTGGAGAAATCGAGCATATTGCCTTTTAATTTAAATGCCCTAATGATAAATATGGTGGTAGAAAATGCACTTTCTACAAAGGACCTCCTCATAAAAGTCCTATCGTTGGAAATTTTGTTTTTTCAAAAGCGGCACATCGGTCCACGTGCTGCGCAAGGCACAGCACAATAAAATTTTTTTCGAAAAAAAGGACTTGGGGGGCCAACTTCTTAAGGGAAAATGGAAATGTCCTTATAACAAACTACACGTGTGAATGATTTAGTTTTCCTTAGTTGGCACATAATACTCATCCTGGGCACAACCTAAATCACTTCTTGTTTAAAAAAAATATTTTAATCGGGGGCCAACTTCACGGTGAAAAAAGGACCTCCCCATAAAATCCAAACTATACGAAGGATTTTTTTTTTCTTTTGCGGCACAAACTAAGCACACATCGGGCACAACTCAGCACAAGTTTTGTAATTTTTTAAATTTCAACATGGGGGGCTAAGTTCACCGACATGATTTCAAATCATTCTTCTACAGCAGGAGCTTTCCATGCACATCCATCAACTCTGCTTCCCTAGCAGATCGACACGCGTTTCTTGGTGCATTCCATGCACGTCCGTCAAAACAGCTGATCGGTATCTCGGTGGGTGCTCCTAGTACCCAATGCATTTCTCCATGCAATCCAACGTCAAACAGCTCTTTTAGCTTATCGGTATCTCGGTGGGTGCTCCTAGTACCCAATGCATTTTTCCATGCAATCCAACGTCAAAACAGCTCTTTTAGCTTATCGGTATCTCGGCGGGTGCTCCTAGCACCCAATGCATTTCTCCATGCAATCAACGTCAAAACAGCTACGCGCTTCCTGTATGCATATATGCGGTTGTAACAAATCAGCTCTCCTAGCTGCTTACATCGTTTACCCTAGAGGAAAACACCGGAAATATTTCGCGTGCTCCTTCACACATCAGTTAAGCCTATTTACGTTACCTGAGGCCCGCTATTGATAAAAACTTGCGACTCATAAACTTTTCGAAATTAAGGAAATGCTTTGTGATCTGTAGTTTTGTTAAACTAGGTGTAAGATTTTGAAACTTATTGCTAGACTCCTACTTTTCAGGAGTGATACAATAAATAAATAAACGTTAAAAAAAAAAAAAAAAAAAAATATGAAACGATTTGTTTTCTCTTATTGAAATTGGGGTTGCAGGAAATTTGTGGAGTGTTGCGAAGGTAAGGTCATATCTCAGGAGCGCTACGATCGGCATTGGTCGCGCATATTTTGCACCGACTGCCTCATATTCTTATTAACAGTGCAACGTAGAGCAATTATTTATTCTCTGCCACGGTTGGTTATATTTCTATTTAAAGCAGCCTACCTACTTGTTGAATGTGATTGATTGTTAAGTTGATCAAGAGAAGTCGGCCCATCACATTGCCCTACGACTGGTCTTCCCGCATCCTGGCATAATTTGCGCAATAATTCCTGTACAGCGAAGTCGAAGATTCATTGCGTTGAAGAGAAAATAATACGAGCGTCGGCGAGTATTGTGTAAAGTTTATTACAACAACATCTAACTATTTATCTGTTTATTTTTCTGAACTTCTTGTGGAGCCCGAGTCAACTTATTTTTACAGCGGCGTGTCGTTCGATAGGCAATTCAACCGAGCGGTGGAGCAACCTAAGCGCTTCTGCAATGCCGTTATGAAGTGTGACCCCCTAATCAGACGGAATCCCTAGTGGAAATCAAAATTGAAGAACTTTGTTCTTGTTGGCAGCGGGTCGACCAAGCTATCAACGCTGCTAGTGCCCATGATGAATGGTCTGACGAGGTCGCCTCACTCGCTCAGGATAAATATAACGAATGCCGCGATCTTTCCAGCACACATGCGCCTCCGCACTTCTCCGAAGCGACCACATACGATCAGTCTGTCAAGGTGCCTCCCTGCGATTTAGCAATTTTTTCCGGAGGATACAATAAATGGCCAGCGTTTCGTGATATGTTCACTGGGATACATGTGAACAATCTAATGCTGCCACCTTTGCAGAAGCTCTATCATCTTCACAGCAAGACGACGGGTGCGGCAGGAGCAATAGTTCGAGGTTACCCACTTTGTGGAGCAAATTTCGTGCATGCTTGGGCAGCGCTCAAGGCGCGTTACGAAAATAAACGCCTCCTAATCGACCACCAGATGAAAACCCTGTTTGATCTGCCAACTATCGAAGAAGAAACCAGCAAAGGGATTCTGCGAATAAAAAACACTGTCAACGAGTGGATCACGATGATAAAAAACCAAGGAGTTGTCGATTTTTGGGATGCTATGTTAGTACATTTCTGCTCCAGTCGCTTGCCGGCTCCTACGATTGCGCATTGGAAGCAATCACTTTCATCGCATCGAGAGCTTCCAACCTGGAAACAGATGAACGATTTTCTCAGCAACAGGTACGAAGTCGTCGAGCGCCTTTTCAGCTTCACTAAGGCCAAAGCGCAAGTTGTAACGTCGAGTCCATCGACTTCGTCAACGAACGCATTCCATGCACAAGAGCAGACCGCTGGATCGTGCTTTTTATGTCATGGAACTCATCCTTTACGGCAGTATGCCCAATTTCTAAACATGCCGGTCGCAGAATGTTTCAGGGTTGCAACAAAATCCAAGCGCTGCCTCAACTGTCTTGCTACTAAGCATCAGAAGTCCAAATGTCCGAGTATCTTCAACTGTGCGAGGTGCCAACAACGCCACCATACTTTGCTGCATTTCCGAATGCTGCCGCAACACCGGATAGCCAAGTTTCTTCACCCCCATTGACATCTCCCCCGGAGATGGGTTCGTCCCCGACGAGCCAACCGGCGCTTAGTTTTGTGCAATCGAAGACTTCGAATGCCGTGAGCGCTCGTACTCCTTTTACGTCACAAGCACACGCACACGTCTCCGTCAGTCACACCCAGGTGCTTTTGCCGACGGCCATCGCACATATTGTACATAATGGAGAAAGATTTTTGTGCGAGCACTCTTAGATCAGCGCTCGCAAAGGACTTTTATCACTGAGCGGATGCAGCTGCAGTTGCAGCTTCCAACAAACCCCAAAGTATGCAATGTGTCCGGCATGGGCGGCCAATGCACTGAAATTTCAAAAAAGGAGTGCACCATAATGCTCGCATCGCCTCGTTCCACGTTTGAGGAAGAGATTGGTGCAGTGGTGCTGCCAAAATTGACAAATTGGCTTCCAGCCAAAAACGGTATCCGATTTGGATCCCCAAGAAACTTCATCGCTTGAGCTCGCCGACCCACATTTTACACGTCCGGGCCGCATCGACATGGTCATCGGCTCCGACATCATGCCAAAATTATTGTGACCTGGTGTTAAAATGCATGTAGGAGGAAGCCTCATAGCACAAAACTCAGTGTTCGGGTGGTATTTGAGTGGGTCTATCGCCAGCGAATCCAGCGAAGCGTTTACGACGCGGGTCTTCTCCGGAGACGCCAACGAGTCGCTCCCCGAGCTGCTCAAATCGTTTTAGGAACAAGAAGAAGTCCCTAGTTCTCATCCACCTCTTCCAGAGGACATCAATTGTGAAGAGCTGTATGCTCAAACCACTGTCCGAAATTGCGATGGTAAATACATTGTCCGTCTGCCTTCAAAGATCAATTTTTATAAATCCGCCCTCCGCTTATTGTCATCGCGGTTCGGAGCGCTGACGCAATACAAAAGCCTGGAGAAAAGGCTTGCGCGGCAGCCACTTATGCGTGATATCTTTAATTCAGTGTTGGCTGAATATTTAACATACGATCATATGGGGCCTTGTCCTAATTTTCAAATCATGTGTGACAATAATTTTTTCTCTTTTTATCTTCCCCATCATGCTGCAATGAAGCCAGAGAGTACGTCTACCAAAGTGCGCGTCGTTTTCAATGCATCACAGAAAACCTCGTCATCCTTATCGTTGAACGATGTGCTTCATGTCGGACCGGTTCTCCAAGCGGATTTGGTCATTCTTTTGCTCAACTGGAGGCTCTATCGATTCGTGTTTAACGGCGACATAGAGAAGATGTATCGACAGAAACAGGTGTTTCATATCTACATAAAAATAAATATATATTCACATATTTGTAGCTTTAAGTCTTTGAACTCAGCTTACGTAAACAAAAGAAAAAAGCAAAACTGAATGTCGATCATTAGCCTTGAATTATGCTGACAGTACAAAATTTCATATTTCTTTCTTTTTGTCATAGCTCAAATTCCACCAAAATCAAATATATGAAAGTATTAATAAGCATTTTCCCAATCAATAAATTTCAAATTCCAATTGTGCCAAATTAGCTTAATATTTGTATAAAAACAATGTAATATGAAAATAAATTCACTCTTTCAATAGCAAGCAATCTGTGAACATTGATTGAAAAGAGACTGACTCGGTTAAAGTGCCGATTGTCAAACAAACAACAAAATATCGGCAATTCAGTTTAAGTGCTGTTATTGCCATTCATCAAGCAGCGCAAAAAAGCGTTCTGCTAAACATATATGCGATTCAGTTTAAGTGCTGTTATCGCTATTCCTAAAGCAATTCAGTTTATGTGCTGTTATTGCCATTCTTCAAGCAGTGCAAAGGAGATTTGCTAAACATATTGGTGACCCCAAGTCTTGTATTTGGCACGAGACTTCATCGCAACACGCAAATTAAAATTCCGGAGGAGGAACAACCAACCCTTGGAAAGGAACATCAGCTATCTTACTCAAGTCGACGTGGACTAGAGGAAACCATTGAATTCAACTTGCACAGTTCGAAACAACGCAATGGATGCGTTTAAATCAACTTATAAAAACCAAAAGGAAACCGGTACTAACATTGAAGCTATTATCAGAAACTTCAAGAAAGATTCAGCCGAAGAAAAGATACCAATTACTTCAGGGAACGCCTAAGACGGTTAGACGAAGAATGGTCTAAATTCGAAACTAAAGACAGCCAAATACGATTGTTGGAAAATCTACCGTTAAACCACGAATACTTCACTAGAGATTACTACAGCTCAATACTAAACATAGTGCAGCAATATACAGAAGTATTCAAGGCAGCCATCAGAAAGAAACACTAATGGAGAGTGACGGGAAAGCTCAGCAACAAAACTCAACAAAGCAACAGGACCAAGCAGTGGGTGAAGTTCAACAAGTAGTTCCCGGTGAAATTATTAAGCTTCTCCGGAGACAAAAAGTAATAATGTCATCGCTAACACGTTTACTGAAAGAAAATTTTTCAAAGGAAGACATCCTAATCGCCAAAAAATTATGGGAAAACGTTGAAAATATTCATTTTCAATTATACGAAATGTATGATGACCCAGCCACACAAGGTTACAACACAGATGAGTTTTTATGGTTAGAAAATATGGTAAGAAACATGTTCAAAACTGTTAACATCGGCTCAGCAGTACAAGAAAGCTCAAAATGAAGTAAGGTCTCAGGAATCAATTCCAATGCCAAAACTAACAATCCCGAAATTTGATGGTAACCACATCAAATGGCAAGAATTTCATGATTTATTCACCTCACTGATAGTGCTTCAACCAATGCCAAAGGTTCAGAAGATTTGGTACCTCAAAACACACTTGGTGGGGGAGGCTTCGAATCTAATAAAGCACTTTGCGGCCACTGGAGAAAACTTTGATGCAGCATGGACAATGGTGGTAGATCGATACAACAACAAAAGAATACTTGTTGGAAAACTAATTCAAGAATTGGTCGACACCCCAACAAAGGCATCCAGCGACCATTTTAAGGAGCTACATGACAGAACACAAGAATGTCTATTAGCACTTAAAAATCTGAAGATCGACACCTCAACCTGCGACCCATTACTACTACATGTGCTATTAAAAAAATTAGATCACGCAACACGCATTCGATATGAGCAATGTCTTTCAAATCCAAGAGAAGTTCCAACAATAGAAGATTTCCTACAATTTCTGGAAAGGTCATCTCCAATCATTGGAAGCAATAGGTGAAAAAGACAGATCAGGAAATTCAAAGGCAAAGGTTTGCACATCCGTGACTTCAGTTGATAGTTCGTGTGCAGTTTGTAAAAATGGGAAGCATCCATTGTTTTCATGCAAAACATTCTTGCAGTTAACACCACCAGAACGACTGCAGTTTGTTCAGAAGAATAAACTATGCTGCAACTGCATGAAAGCTGGACACCGCACAAAAAGCTGCACTTCAAGAAGTTGCATGAAATGCAACAAAAAACACAACACGCTGCTTCATCTGGAAAATGCAGCACAGAACACGAATAAATCAGGAACGGAATCAAGCAGGCCAGAAAAACAGACAGAAATCAATTCATCAGCTGTCGTGGAAGCAACACAAAATGCTAGAGAAGCAACGTCACTGACCACATCAAAACATTCTGCAGCAAACAATTACGTTTTTTCTCAGCACTGCAATGATAATCGTTCGAGCTAAAGGCGCTGAAGTCAAATGTCGAGCAATACTCGACTCTGGCTCACAACTCAATTTTATCACAGAACGGCTGATCAAACGGCTTGGGATTACTGCACAACCCACTTCAATATCAATCAACGGAATTGGGTCAAGTAATGCAAAGGTTCAGCACAGAGTTAATGTGGCAATCCATTCTAGAATCAACAAGTTCAATACAAGGCTAGAAGCTGCAGTATTGCCACACATAATCTCACCGCAACCATCACAACCTTTGGACATCAAAGATTGGCCGATCCCCAAAAACATCGAATTGGCAGATCCAGCATTTAATCGCCCTGATAAAATTGATGTTTTATTAGGTGCCGAATTTTATCATCAACTCTTGTCAATTGGTCAGATCAAATTAGCACACGGCCTTCCAACTCTACAAAATACGGTATTCGGATGGATCATAGGAGGAAAAGTGGAAAACGCGCTCTTATCAACAGCAACATGCGGCATATGTATCGATGAAAACATCAGTTTAGAAGACGCCATTGCCAGACTATGGGAATTAGAAGATGTGACAGCCACCCAAAAACCTCTTTCAATTCCAGAAAAACAATGTGAATCGCACTTTGCTCTCAACCATACTGTGAATGAAGATGGGAGGTACGTTGTTAGACTGCCATTTTGTGAAAACCCTGATGCACTAGGCGAACCTCATGGAATAGCCTTCAACCGTTTTCTATCTCTGGAGCGCCGACTGATGAAAAATCCCAAAATCAAAAGCCAGTTCGTCAGTTTCATGGAAGAATACGAAACATTGGGACTCATGACTCAAATCGACGTCACCTCACTAACTGATCCGAAATATTTCATCCCTCATCACTGCATCCTGAGACCAGAAAGCCTGACAACAAAGTTGCGAGTGGTATTCGACGCTTCAGCCAAAACTACGACGGGCCTGTCGCTGAATGACTTAATGCACATTGGGCCCACGGTGCAAAGCGAGCTGTTCTCCATCTTACTCCGTTTTCGTATGCCTCGTTTCGTTTTCACCACAGATGTAACAAAAATGTATCGGCAGATGCTGATACACCCTGAAGATAGAAAATTCCAACTAATCATCTGGAGAAACGACCCCGACCAGCCAATAAAATACTACCAGCTGAATACGATAACGTATGGAACCAGAGCAGCACCTTATCTAGCAACAAAATGTTTAGAAAAAATAGCCAAGGAGCACATGACGCAGTTTCCTTATGGAGCTCAATTTCTTCTTAACAACTTTTACGTGGATGATGGGATCGGAGGAGCAGACAGTTTTGAACACAGCACTCACGATTCAACGAGAGCTACAACATATTTTAAAATAAACATGGTCTTAAGCTTCAAAATGGAGGGCAAATCATGAACAATTATTGCGAAACGTAGCAACAGAGGAAGACGAAGTTAATATTGATTTTACCAACAGCAAGGGTGAAACAACTAAAACATTGGGCTTAACATGGATGCCTGGGTGCGACAAATTCTGTGTCAAGGTTAATCTTACAGACACCAACCACATTACCAAGAGAACAGTAAGTTCAGATTTGGCGAGATTGTTTGACCCCTTGGGAGTATTGGGTCCAATCGTTGTCACGGCGAAAATACTGATACAAGAATTATGGAAATTGAAATTGGACTGGGATGAAGCATTACCTGCAGAATCACATACAAGAT
>JAIPUU010000980.1:0-14567 GCA_020466095.1 Chlorops oryzae
AACTTGAATTAAAAAGGGGAGTTCAAATTCGCAACATAGGTTGCCAAGCCAATAAAAGGTATAGGAAAAAATTTATATGGCCCGCCCACTTCCACGCCCACAAATGGAGATTTTTCGTAACTTCCGAATTAAATAGGCGTAGACGCTTCAAATTCGCAACATAGGTTGACCAAGGCAAACAAAAGGTGTAGGAAAAAATTTAATGGCCCGCCCGCTGCCACGCCCACAAATGAAGATTTTTCGTAACTTCCGAAGTAAAAGGGTAGAAGCTTCTAATTCGCAACATAGGTTCGCCAAGGCGAATGAAAGGTGTAGGTAAAAATTTTATGTGGCCCGCCACTGCCACGCCCACAAATGAAGATTTGTCGTAACTTCCGAAGTAAAAGGCGTAGAAGCTTCAAATTCGCAACATAGGTTCACCAAGGCGAATGAAAGGTGTAGGAAAAATTTTATGTGGCCGCCCACTGCCACGCCCACAAATGAAGATTTCGTAAACTTCCGAAGTAAAAGCGTAGAAGCTTCAAATTCGCAACATAGGTCACAGGCGAATTGAAGTGTGTAGGGAAATAATTTTGTGTTTTCCCACTGCCACGCCCACAAATAGAGAAGAAAAACATAGTGCACTCATAATGTCGGGACGCTGGGTATTTCAAAGTGGCTTGACCGACTTTAGCTTTCTTACTTGTTTTTTGTTATGTTTTGCTCCTATTCACTACCTTCAGTTCAAATTTGTCCTAAAGCAAATAGCTTACGAGACTTCCTTTTTTGTACTTTGTTAGTTTTTTGCTCTTTAATGGAGACTACTTTAAACGCATTGGAATATCTGATGAAGTCTCAGCGCTCATCTGTAATACCTATTTTCTTCCTTTTTATTTTTATTTTTCTTTTTATCCAACTTGACCATTAAGGTTCTTCGAGAGCATTGATAGTATTAAGACTTTTAGGTGCTCATCTTTGACATTCTTAGATTATTCGCATTTCTCTTGAGCTCTCTGCTTGTTGTTTTTTTTTTGGTCCTTTTTCTTCGTATTCTTCCCATCGATAGGAAAACCGATTTCTAACGTATTAGATGCTAAGAAGGCTTATCAATCGACATTGTCATGTCGGATAGCATGATCGATTCTTTTTATCTTCCAATTCCTTTTCGACTTTGATTTGAAAGTGCATTTATCTGTCGATTGCTTTTGGGTGTAATGAAATGAAGAAGGAAGCAATGGAAACCTGTAATTGCTTGCAAATTTCTTTTGCGTTCTGCTGAGAGCTTTAATTTAAAGAGGGAACCGAGAATTTGTGTTGCCAGCTCTCAATTCCAATAATGCTTGAAATTGATGTGTTTATTTAAAAAAAAAAAAAAAAAAATTTGAAAAAATCTCCGGCTTGGGAGCCATGGACTATAAATGGTAAAAAGAGGTGGGAAAATGTTAAATTTTTGCTATTTGTAGGTTAGGTTAGGTAAGTATGGCTGCCACCATTTAGGGTGCCAATTTAAAGTCAAATTATTTTCTTCAAGTCTAAGGCTAATCCTTTGTTAAAGATAGGATAGTAAAATGTCAATCGGTTCACGAGATATATTGATAAGTAAGTGCGCAACTTAAATCTGAAAAAACCAAAAACACAGAGTTGTTTTATTTACCAGGTACTTTCAGTTAAAATCGTTTTTTACTTTCCATGGCCTCAAAAATTAGTCACAGTCAAGCCTGTGCACAGAAACATGAATATACAAGCTATGCCTTCAAGAAATTTTGTGAAATGCCGAGTAAAAAGATATTCAAACCGTCTATGGGGGGTTTGAACACCCTTAACCCCCCATGGCGCACGGGCCTGATGGCGCACATCCAGCTAATGCATCAACTTTAATTAATTATTGTTCCTAGGGCATTTTATTATTTAAATTGTTGAATTTCACAGCCGGATTTGTTATCGTAAACTCCAAAAGATTGTTGTCGTAAAATACAATTTCAAAATGATAATTTTTTTGTTTTATTATTTATTCCGCTTTTTCAATTTCAAAAGAATTTTCATGAGGGTTCTGAGAAAAAACAAAAATGCTAATTTCCTTAATTGTAGCCTTGTTTAATGAGAATAATTGTAGCTTAAATTTTTCTTTTATTTTTTCTTTTGTATTATCTTTTCACGTTCTCAAATCAAAAGAAATATTAAAAATTATAGACCGCAAAGCACTGTAGCATCGTTTTTGAATTACGGACCTAAGCTTTTTCAAAATAAATGGGAACATTGAAAAAAGAATATTCTCTTCAACACAAAACAATCCCCAAAAAGGATGAAGAAATTGATAAATTCATCGGAATATGAATAAAAACCATTTTTTTTTTTTTAAAGTTGTTAATTCCTCTTTTATACATTGAAAATGAATTCTTTGGAATTCATAAAATCAGTTAAAAATTTAATAAAGCTCAAATTACATTAGTTAAATAAATTATTTGATTTAATTTATTTTAATTTGATTACATTGTTTTAAAAATTTTTTTTTTTCAGTTTATTTTTTTATATAGAAACAATGAAGAGATCCTCATAAGTGAGTTAATAACAAATCCGATGAATGTCAAATATATCGGACTGAAGTAAACGAGAATGTAAATTGACAATGATCATGGTGAGTCCTTATAATCTTGAATACAATAACTTAAGCACAATTGTAATGTTAAGACGTCGTTCTAGAGAGCTCTTATATTCAGCTGATGTTGTGAATAAATAAAGCATCCAACAGCTTTTCAGCAAAAATGCTTTTTGACATAGTAGTAAATTTTCTTTTTTTTAATACAAAGATAGAATGCGTGTCTTGAAATTTAACGACTCCCATCTTCACAACTTCTCGAGTCATAAATAGTGCATGCTCGTTCACCCAAGATACTTAAGCGGATGTAAAATCTTTTCAAGTACATAAAGGAAGCGTTTAATGGTCAACAAAGGGAAAGAGTTATATCATGCTTTTGTTAAGTACTTGAACATAAGACGTTATCCTCGAACACAAGCTTTGAATTTCGGAATGAAATGTAAATTGTAAGCAATGCAAATTTTAACATTCAACGACTTTCGAGGCAAGGAAAAAACATATAAGTTCATACATACATACATACATATGTATTACCACGTGTCCCGATGGCGCCACGTGCTATGGGAGATATAAAGCGCATAAAATACAACGTAAAGAACACATACGGACCAGGTGTTCCTTAAGCGCCTTATGTGCGACTTTGTGAGTGCACATGAAGACAGGTTTTCAATGATTCTGTAATGAAAAACTGTTTCAACTAATGAGAACACACACAGGGATCGAGAGCTCTAATTGGGAGCACAGTATCTCAATTGAGAACCGCTCGAATCCTCTTCATATAAAGAAAAAAAAAAAAAACAATTTCCGAAAATTCTCTATATATCCAATAAGAATGAAAAGGCTTGAAGTTAAGTGAGCCATACGATGTGACCTCCATTCGCACTACAAAGTTGCCATAACGAACCGAATGGCCAATAAAATGGCCTACGAAATCAGTGTGCCCTCGTACTCATAGTGCCGCACAATAATGCCAAAACACATCCGACGACGCTTTAAACTACCGCCATAACGGTAGCCGGTTGGCCTCTGTTGTTGTTGCTGCTGCTGTTGCTACTTTTGTCATTGAGATTGTTGCTCGCACACGCAGCTTCCCCTTTTGAGCCAAAATCACATCCGGCCTGCATTCTCGCCATGTTTGATCTTTGTATTAACCGCTTTGGCCTCGTCGGTCAAATAATGCTTTAGGCTTTTGTAAACAATCCTTTTTGTTGTTTAAATATATTTTCCTTGTATTTTCCTGTTCGCAAGAGTTCTATTCTTCTATAAATAAGCAAATTTCGTTCATTTTTGCGGTTAAGCCTAAGCGGAGGATTATTAAGATAAGGAGGCTGCTCCGAAGGAAGATCTTAAAGCGAAGCTGAGAGAACCTTAAATAGCGTTACTTGAGACCTCTAATTGACACGTTTCTTGCTGCAAAAACTGTCAAGCAGAGTTATCTAAGCCTAAGATACTATTTGGTAACAAAATCAAAGGCAATAGCCAGTGGCGTAGCTAGGCGTATGCGAAGTGGGACATCGCCCACGGCCTCGCACAAAGTCAATTAATGAACGATTTGAAAGGACTTAGGGACCCGCACAGCCATATGTAAGCATAAATCAGACTCCGCTGTAAGCGAGCATAAGATTGAAGGATACATCATAGTTCCTTAGTATAAAAAATGTTATAGGGCCTCGCTAGTTCATCTCGTTCCGTCTAAACTAGTTCTCCTACCACTGCCAAAAGCTCAGCATGAAGTTTAAAAATATTTTAAAATAGCATTTGAATTCAAATATTATATTTAATGTTGAGGTAATCAAAAGAATTATCAAAAGAACACAATGGCAATTGTGGGAATTCCCCGTTGAGGGTCATTTCGTGAAAAGTAAAAACCTTTCAAAATAAAATCCATTTTCATTTCATGGAAATGAATTCCATTTCTATCAATATTCTTCGTGCACATTCAGTACATTCATAAATAATTGAAATAGTGCGAGTCCGCAAAACCCCATTTCGAGGAATCACTTTACCGAAAATGTTTTTAGTCATTAAAAATAAATTTAAAAAACCGATTCCAAAAAAGACTCAACACGAATTTAATTCGCCTTTCAACCGTTCGGTCGGTGCCAGAAAAACGAATGACTTCATTACGCCGTAAAATCTGAAAAAATTGGATACCGGAGAATAGTTTTCATTTGCAATGTTTGAGGTTGCAGACCAACAATTTTGCTCTTGGACAAGCTTAGTTTTACGCTTCCGTTGACCTTGAACACAGTTTTCTACTTCTAATATGTATCTGCCACCGTTGTTGTTGTTGTAATGCTAGCCGTTGTTTTTTACGACTTTCGATTTTCGGTTTTTCGGGTTTTACATCTTCCGACCGGCCTACATTTTAAGTCGTTAGTAGGATTTTTGTGCTCACGACTTTTTAACGCAATTGGGGCGCATAAAAGGCGTAAATATTTTGAAGTGGGTCGTAACGCAGATGAGTGTCTATATGGAGAGAAGAGGCTTTCGTGTTGTTGCTTCCTTTTTCCCCCTGCTTTTTTGTATGCTTTTTTATGTTTATGCTGCCGTTATTTTGAAGAGCTTTCACCCACATGTGGTTATGTTTTCTAACGACATTCTTTGTATAGAATTAATTGGGATATTTCTTTTTTAATACAAAAAAAAAAAAAAAAAAATGAGAAATTCTATTATTAAATAATGCCTGGTTTCCAATAGCGTAGGAATTCCTGAAAATATTCAACACATGCACATATAAGAGAGTAAATACAATCAAAAGGTCAGTTAATCGCAACTGCTGCCATATGTTTGGATGCGATGAATATGTGGAAGAATTTCTGAACGTCTTGAAACCAGGTACAAAAACGATTTGGTTCCGAAAATAATCTAGCCTATAGTAATGTATCCTATAGTAAATATAATTAGCATTGACAGCTCCAACTAGCCGGCTATTAGTGTGTTTACTGCGAATATGTTTAAATTTTAACTTTCAATTTCATACTCAGAAGTCGAGATGGGCACTGCCTTTGCCTGGTACCTAATCCTCGCTTGTCGTGTTTGATAGCATGTCTTTCTCGTGTAACGAGCTAAAATCTCTTGCGTGTCCAAGAACGAGTAAACACGAAGAAGAGATTCAAACAAATCGAAGGTTAACAATTGTCAAGTTTTCTCTCTGAATTCTTGGCTTTAATGCTGATGAATCACAAAATCATGCTAGAACCATTCAGTGATTTAAGAGAAAAGTCCTGAAACTTCGTTGAATAAGCTTCTTTTTCCTGGAAATTCATCGAATAAGATGCAAAACGTTTCACTGAATTAATTGTAACTGACACTCTTAAATTTTATTGATTCTAAGCGAAGAATTTTCATGTCGTTTAAGCAATTTTCATACTAAAACTGTATCCTTACAGTTTTTAGGACTCGTTGAAACCAGATGTAGGTACATAAGTCCTTGAGACATAACAGCATTTAGCTTAACCTCTTAACATTCTGAAATGATAATGTTGAACAGATTTTATTTGATTTTTGTCTGCCATTTTCGTGGTGATTTTCCATCATAAGATTTTAATCTCTTCTCTCATTAGGTACGTTCAACAGATGTTGAGATCTTGGTAATTTTCCGAACCAATAAAAATTGTATGCTTTATCGGTTGAAAGTACATGCGAAAAATCTGACGATTGAAGCAACACGTAGCCACTTTGAAAATAAATGAAATAGAAACCAAAACCTTTTAAGACAACCATCAATGTCAATGAGCAAAGCGATATTCCCGCTGACAGCGGAACAGATTTCGTCCTTTGCTCAAATAAAAGTAACCATGGCACGTGTCTGCACAGTTTTAATGCTCACTTAACAAGCATTGCTTTCAACGTTTCTCTTTCTTCTTTCTTCGGTTGGTTTTTCTTTTTGTGGGTTTTCATTTCTCTCCATATTCTCGTTCTTTTCTTTTTCGCTGCAGATCCGCTTGAATTGTGCAATCCAATTCAGTCTGATTCCATTGATGTGAACCACGCTCAAAACTAAATTAACCAACCCGCCTTAATACCCTTTACCGAATACAATTTCCAAAACGTCCATTGTTTATTGACTCGTGAATCCCTAAAACAGTTTGTTCAAGTGGAAAGAAACTCAGCAGTTATCTCTCTCGCAAAAGTCCTCTTCCATTGTATGACTTTTTGTGTACTTTTACAAAACTTGCCATTCGAGTTTTCTTCCTCTTTTTGTCTCTTGTTTTTATTCTGAAACAAAAGGAAATAAACCTAAAATAAAGAAGTAACTTAGCCCTTTCCAAAAGAAAAAAGAAAAAAAATTTAAATAAAAAATAACAAAAATTGTGCGTACAATTAGAACGAAAAGCACAAAATGAAATGGAAAGTTTGAGTCCAGGTAAATTACTTTCCTCTTGATATCAAGCTTTAAGGACTTTTCGCACCTTCCGCGACTGCTTTATATTTTATTCAGTCTTTTTTTTTTCGAAGAACTTTAAGTTCTCATTTCATTGCTTAGGTCCTTTTTAAAGTTTTAACACGCGGCATAATTTTCAAGTTGATAACGTCGGACTTCCTTTATTAGATTGCTAAAGATCCTGGCGATTTAAAAGTTTCGCCGTTGACCTTTTTAACTTTTTTTTTTTGTGCTGGTTCTTGTTTCTTTACAACTTTTTTAATTTTTATTCCTTTATTATATTATTTAATTTTATTTTATTTTATTAAATTTTTTTGTTGCCGGCTCGTTCGAGCACATGTTGCCTACCGTTGGGTAGTAAAACGCAAATTATGTTTAATGTGCTTAGTTCCCCACTCAAATTGGGACATTATTTTAATGATACTGCCTGGTCGTTTTGGCAATTACCAGCGAAAAGAAGTGCCGGCAAAAAAGGAGTCGCACACACACATACACACACACTGAATAGGAAATTGAAAAGGATTTTTTCGAAAAAAAGTTTGAAGAAAGTTTGCTGACAGTTTTAATGTTATGCCATTGTTTTCTATCGCTTAAGGCCCTTTTTCATTATCGCGTCCTCAGAGAACCCTTTCCTGGAAAAGCTGTCGACAGTTATTGTTTATCCACAACGAAGATTTCATTGTTTGTTTCAACGTTTTCAGAACCGAACACTTAAGATTGTATGTAAGGTATGCATATTGAAGAACTCCTTTTAAAGTTTCATCCCCATATAATTATGGCGGAAGGATTTATTTTCCAGCCACCCTATACCGCAGAATTATTATTCTTTAATGACTTTGGTCAACCTGAACTCGATCAACATACAGTAAAGTACACATAACATTATTAAAAAATAATGTCAAAACCATAAACGGCCTTGAGTTTCAGATGTACCTAATAAGCTTGTTGAAGAATCTGTTCTTCTTTGTGCAAATTTAATTAACCGAATTTAAGTGGTCAGTCCCACATCGAAGTGATTTAATAAAGCTGCGGCTTTGTGGGAATTGCGGTAACAGGAATGACTGGTCTGACTGGCAATAGAAAGGACGAGACGATATTAAAAATTTCATGAAGGTTTCTTAGAGCCCATACATAATGTTGCGCATCGACATTGTGGTCGTAGAGATAAAATCAAGGAGATTTAAAAGCAATTAAAACAGTTCAATTGAATCTCCATTGTTTTGATATTATTTCCTGTGTATGTATGTGCCTTTTTGCGATAAAATAACGCGCTATCATCTCATCAAACCCAGAACGGAAAAATTTTATTTTTTCTCTGTAGAGGAAATTTGTACGCATGACTTTGACCAGTTCTGGAAGAGCAATTCATTTCAAAAACTTGGCCCGAAAATAAAAAGTTAAAAGTCCTCGTATAGCAATCAAGCGCATTCGGATGAAAATTTTTCAATAATAAAGTTTATTTCAAATATCCGTAGCATATGAAAGAGGAGCAATTTCTGAATGAAAGGTAGAAAAGCTTTTGCGGTTCCTTCTGTCGAATAAGTCTGGTGTTTTTTTTTTCATTTTCTTTTTTTTCTTTTATCTGTACATAGTAACTTCTGTCTCAATTTGATTGAAGTCATGATTTAGCATGCCCATTTTACATATGGACCTCATCACTTTTCACTTTTGATATTAAACTTTTAAAGTTTCATTGTTCAAACTTCCAGGGCAAAGAAACATAAACCAAATGCAGTCACCAAGGTATGTATGTTATGTGAAAATTGAAGTCTAGTTTCATCGGTGACAATTTGGTATTTTCAAAACTTTTCTTCCGTACTTTACCGTTATTGAAACCCAAAGAGACTTGTGTTAGGGTATGGTCGAGGGGACGGAGAGAGCGAGAGAGAAATCGAAAAAACTCTGAACGGTTAGATGTGTTTCTAAATGAACAAATGGAGCTACCAAAACTATTTGATCAGAACTTTCGAAGTCCTTCGTAGAAAATTTGTTTATGGAAAAGGATGGAAAACCAAAAAAAACCTATACATATATAAATATTGGTATGGTTACGAAATGATTCAAAATGTTCGTTAAGAAACTTTTCAATGCAAACTGTGTAGGTATCTTTTTCTCAGAAGGTATTTCAATATTATTTCATCACTAGAATATAAAAGGATATTTTCGAAGTGCGTTTATTATTAGAGGGGAATAAAAATATTTTCATTGCAATGTCAATACGAGTGAAATAAGCTCCTTGTAGGATCATTTGACAAAGTTCCTTTTCAGTTAAAGAAGTCATAAAGTTGAAGGAATGAAGAGGTGGCGTCGATTCAAGGCATTTGATCTTAAGGCGATGCAAAATGAAAAAAGAAGGCGAAGACCGGAAAAATAAAAAAAGTGTAGACAAGCAACGTTTTACGGATCATTAAGAATAAGAGCTCAAATTGTTGGCGCATAGCAAGGTGAGCAAGTCTATTTTTCTCGTTTTTGTTTCACCTCTTCGTTTTTGCCCTTCTTTTGTTGTTTTTCCATTTTTTTTTGCCACTGTTGCTGTTTTGCATGAGGAATCATGAACTGGAATAAGACGAGAAATTTTGCTGCATCACGCTCCATGCGTAGAGTAAGCTTCCAAGTTGCTCCTTGATGTGCTTAACTTTGTTTTTCTCTCTTTCCTCGTTCTTCCTCCTTTTGAACATTCCTTTTGTTTGGCTTTTTGCTCAATGACGAATTATGGCACTTCATGTCGAGTGCGGTGTCGGTCTGCCGTAGTTAGGAAATAGACTAATCATAATAGTCATTACTCAACTGGTTTGAAGAAGCAGTAAAGGAAAATAGTTTTCATTTTCTAAAGAGAGTATTAGAGACCATAGTTGCATCTGAAGTTTGTTACTTTAAACTTTAATTTCCATCAGAATTTGTGGGAAAATATTAATCTTGCTCCTTCGAGGCGCTAAATTATTATGAAGAACAATTTGATTCTTGAGTTTGGTGCTTGAATCAAGTACATTTACGTGAAGGGTCTTAAAATTCAGAGACTGGAAATTTTCACCATCTTTTAGAATCATATGTTTAGTTAAACAATTGTCATAAGATAGTTTAGGTACATAAAAATTCGAGAAAAATCCATCTGATATCTGATTTATTTATTCTTAAATTATTAATAAAAAATTTAAAAAAAAATTTTGAAACTAATTTTGAAAAAGTCGAATGGATTCGCCTTCCAACCAAAATTATTTCGTTTTATTTGCGAAATATTTGCTGAAAATGATAAAGGACACTTGAGTTATGACAATAAGAAGGTTAACATAAAGAGTGCCATCAAACAAAGTCTTGAATGGACATGTATGGTTAACACTGCTCTTTCAAGTATTCATGGTTCGAGCTTGGGAAAGTAGATTTAAATATTGGCGGCGATAAGACTGGCTTTAGAGAGCCAAGTTCACGCCTTTCAATATACCTACTTTGGGGACTTTTTAAGAGTTTCTTTGCTAGCTTTACTTAATTCTTGCTGTTGTTGACTGACAAAATTTCCTTTTCGATTTTCCCCTTCGTCTAATTAAGACTTTAGAAAGACATAAAAGTTACAAATCACTTTCATTTCTTTGAATAAAAATTTTCGAGAATTATGTTAGGAATCATACTGATGAAGGCGGAAGCGAATACGCCGAAATACGTCTAGATATCAGAGAGCTGCAACGGATACATAGTTTTTGTGTACACTCGAGTGTGTGGATCAGATTTGGTTTGAATCAAACCCTTTAGTACAACACTCGTAATGTCTCGTGTGCGCATGAGTTTAACACGAGCATGTTGTGCGCTAAACTCGAGTTCTTTTCATACACTCTGTTCGGGTTCGAGTGTTTTTAAGTCGTACATACCCAATAAACTCGAGTGTATCTCGAGTGTGTTATCTACGTTTTTCTACAGAAAAATATGTATGAGAGAGCTGCAACGCACACGGATCTTCTGTGTAAATTAGTCATATTTGAGCCGGCCCACATATGTACATACGCACATACACCTTTATTCTCCGCATTTGACTCTGATATTTTCCCCTTGTCCTGTTTCTATACCCATAGAACTCGAGTTGAACTCGAGTTTGAGTGGTTTTTTCGGATCAGTTTGGGTATAACATACCCGAAATGAGAGTCTGAATACACGTACAACAAAGTTCGAGTTAGGTGCTCGAACTCGAAAATAAGATTTCGGGTGTTCGAACACGCTCGAGCACACTCAAAGCAGTTCTCTGCTAGATATATACAAAATAAAGCGATTGAAATAAAAGTGAAAATTCCGAATCATTTTATTACTTTTAATTATAATATGTTCTTCGTCAACATTTTCAAACACAATAATTTTTCATTTAGAACGTTAAAGGTTAAATCGTTTTTCTTCCCCCTCGTATGAAAACAAAATTAATAACAATCAAATGCATTAAAAATTTTCCGAGCGACACAAATTCATTCTATTTATTTTCGTAACAAATCAAAAGGCATGTTATCACTCATGCTATTTTCAATTTTCTCATTTAAATTTTTCCCCCTTTTCGCTTTAACTTTTCGCAAAAGAAGAAGAAGAAGAAAATTGTTCGGGTCGTTACTTGAATATAAATTTAAATGTAATTTTCAAAAGAAACGCTAGGTACCTGGGCCATGTAACATTTCCCGGGTGCAGCAAGAACAACGGGAAACTCAAAGCAAACTTACAACATCAGCGACAACATAAGTGATGAGACTTACGCGAATGGAAAACATGGAAGTGTGCCAAGAAATAACCCTAAGCTAAGGAACGAGCTGGAGAGACTGCGACCGCGCCGCTTCAGATTGCATTCATACACCTGAAGCAATATTATTGCACGAGCGCCAAAGGAAGAAATCGCGCACTGCAAGAAGTTTGACTACGAGAAATCCTTGTTTTTCATCAAACAGGCAGCGAAGAGAAATAGGGAGGAACACGAAATTTGTGTTTCATTTTTTTTTTGTTTTACAAGTGAATAACTTTTCCTACATGTGAACTTAAAAGTTTCATTTCAGTTTTCCCACCGAGCTATGGAAGCAAATGCAGATTTTTAAATCAATTTTAATTGAAAAAATAAAAAATAATAAAAAAAATAGAAAAATTGAAATAAATAAATGCTTAAGAGAATTTTGAACAAGGGCGAATAGCAGTGCGTTGACTCACCTATAACATTCAAGCGGAATGCCATGGACATCTTCGGCTCCGTGCTTACTTGGCATTCATAGACGCCACTGTCACGTGGCTGCGCATATTTCAAATGCAGCGTCCAATCTTCGAGTCAGTCGTGTGTATGACCTGAAATTCAAAATAGAAAACACAAAATAGAAAATTGAAAATCACATTTTTTTGGTTTTTTTTTTTGCGAATTCCGATGCACTCTCGATGGCGCAACAAGAATCGGTTTCGGTTTGATTTATGCAGTTTTATGTAGAAGGAAGATTTTTGATAGTAAAATAGTGCGTAGGTTCAGGTTATTTTTTTTGTTTGTTTTTTAATTAAATTGAACAAGTTCAAAGATGTGCAAATGATTTGCGCATGCACGCATGACTGGCATTTCGAATGAGCACAGTTTCGTGAGTGAAGCTCATGGCAAGAACTTTGGCTCGTGTCTGTTTGTAATTCGAGCGCACACGAAATTAAAAAGTTGGCAGCCATTTTTGGTGCAAGCTAATTGCGGAAGCTGCATACTGAAGTTGACTTCTTATTTGCTCGAGCGTTTGTAATAAATTTTTACACTCCGTCATTGTGCACATCATTGAATACGTAAAGAAATTTATCGTATTTTTTTTTGAAAATTTTTCCGCATTTTTCTAATGAACTTACGTTACAAGGAGATGCCCTCTGTGCCGTAGTTGGCTGAAGTGAGAGGCACTGGGATCGACTCCCAGCTTAGATCTTAGATGTTGTTTAGTTTTTTCTTCTCTCTTTGGCTTACGATTTTTCGTGGTATCACGGGGCCATGAGGCCACATCCCAAGCGACACAGATATCAAATTTGGAGAGTACCCAAGCGACACAGATATCAAATTTGGAGAGTATTCTTAGACATAAAGCTCTTTGAATGCTCTTTAGAAGGTCTTTGAAAAACTTAATATCTTTGAAAACTCTCTGAAAAGTATAATAAAAACTTTAAAAAACATCTTGTCTCAAAAAACGCTTTCAAACTTCTTTAGAATACTTTAAAAATCGGATGTCTTAGAAAGCTCTCAATACACTCTTTTGAACAGCGTCCGAAGACCGATTTCCGAAATTGTTTTTTTTAACTCTTCGGAAACTCTCATATTGGTATTTCAAAGAGGTAACACATTCATATTTAGAAAACTCTTCAAAACACATTTTAAAGAGCTTTGTGAGAGTAGGCCTCTATATTCCTGTTTATAAAGACCTTTCAGAGATTTTCAGTGACGTCACGTCTTTGGAAACTCTTACAAAGAACTTATTGAGAGGGAATAGATGAGTAATTACATTTTATTGCTTGTTTTTGACATTTTTCTCATTTACGCAGGGTTGACATTAACAAGTGAGAACAGAAATAACAAAAGCAAATAAAAATACAACTCTTACCAGGGTGCTATTTACATTGAAACAAAAAAAATCTTGATGCAACTCTAAGTTTGTCTGCTCACTATTGAGACGTTTATCTTTTCAGAAGGTCTTCAAAAGACATTTGGAAATCCGCCATCTTTTTGGAACGAAGTTGCATGAATTTATTTCTAAACAATCAACGAAAAGTTTTTTAGCTTTATGAAAATATTGACTTTAAATTAAGAAGGGAAAATGCCTGAAATAAGTTTTCTTTATTACAGAATAAATTTTAAAATAAACGGAAAGAAAATTTAAAAAATAACGATTTTTAAACTTAAAAATTTTTACAAAACATTTATATTTTAAAGGCGCGTGAAATTTAGTGGGGTAGAATATATCGTATCGCCGATGAACTGATCTCCGTTTTCATTTTTATGTTCAAATAATCGAGATATTTCAATACAATTTTTCATAATTTTTTGCTAGATTATAATCTTCACACGTGTCCTTTTGTGTTCAAAATATTTCCAACATTGAATATGTAGGACGTCTTTTGTGTTTTTTCTTAAAGAAAAAGAAATAAGATATATTTTATAAAACGTATGAGCATATTTGCGTCTCTATCACGCACACTGACTGATGATGACATCATAATTCAGTCTTTCAAAGAACTCTTAAAGATGTTTTAAAGATCTTTCAAAGAGTTCTCAAAGACTTCCTAGAGAGAAAACTGATTTTTTGTCAAGTCTCTAAAAACTCTCATAAGGCCCCTAAGCCCCGCCTTTTTGCGTCCTTTTAGTCTTTAGAAGGTCTTCAAGAGCACTCAAAGAGCTTATCTGAGAGCATTAGCTCTCATTAATTAGTCTCTGAGCGCTCTTGAAGACCGTTTAAAGACAAGTTGTGTCGCTTGGGATTAACATAACCGATCGGTGGAATAATCACTTTTTCATTGAATTTCTCCTTCGTTGGTATTCGTTATGTTTTCAAACGTCTTGGCCGTTCAATCGTTGTTTGGAGAGGGGAAATTCGATAAGTTTGAAATGGAAGAAAAAATTTGAATATGACGAAAATAATGCTATGA
>JAIPUU010000863.1:0-13753 GCA_020466095.1 Chlorops oryzae
TGAAAGAGGACATGTCGACAAGTCTTCAATACTGTCACAACTCAAAATTTATAATTTTTCAAAAAACCCAGTTTATTCGATGCAGTCTAGGTGCATTTGTATGACGAAGAGACTGACATAATTGTTTTTTGTTCCGATTTTCAATAACAAAAACACAACTATGAATGTGCGATTAGGTAGACAGGTGACCTGTGAACACATTCCTTGCATTAACCCCAATTTGACCAATTTTGAGTTGTGACACTATTGACGAACATATGCGATGTGTAAGCCGGAGCTCAAAAAAGCACTTTATTTGACTATTTTCAAAGCGTCCTCGTGTACTATTACATCCTAAAGAAGAACTTCAAGCATCCAGTTTAACATTTTTTTCCAAAATTTTTTTCAAAAACTAGAAATTAAGAGTTGCCAAAGGGAGGAACTGGGTAAATGTCCCTCACGAGTATATTCAAAATTTATAACATACAAAATTCTATTAAACATTTTACACAAATTGCTTTTCTTACTCTGCTCTTAGGTCCTCTTGCTATAATATCATTTCTCTATCAGCTGTTGTACTATCAAGCTAATGTCAATATAACGCCCTTACCATTTGAAGCATTCATCTTCGATCAACGAATCTGTTTATTGTTTAACCTCATTCAAAAAGTTTACATTGAAAATAGAAGGCGTTCGAAAACTTTAAAATTCTTTTTCTCAGAAATACAAGTACCCGCATGTCTATTTCCAATTGACACCCGAGGTCAATTGATACATCAGATTGTCCGATAGGCTTCTCTCATTTGGTGTATTGTTTTTCGGAGTAAAGAAAAAACAAATTCTGAAATACCAAATCCAATTGAGAAAAGAATTAATTTATTTTTAAAAGTTCCATACATATTATAAGAGCACAATGAATTGAATGTAGTAACCCTTTCGGCACTAATGTACAAAGAGAGTATTCGTAATTTTTTGGAAGTTCAAATCATTACTTAATATTAATCGGAGAGCATAAGCAAGCGAAATCAATAAGATTTTTAAGGTCTATCGAGAGAGAATGGACTATAGGCTGCCTCCCCGAGTTGGTCTATCATTTTAACAAGGGCATGATCTTTTCCTTCCGGAAAACTTTCTAGCTTTATCTGAGGAGAAATGATGAAGTCAGTGAACTCATTCAAGGACTTTCAGTTCTGAGCTAAGAATTACAAATACAACATATTGTTATAATTAATAAATATATTATTCAAATCTACTATATTAACCCTTTCACGACGGATTTAAACTTTTTAAATATAAATAAATATGACTCCGACATAAATTACTCATATAATTTAAGAAAACTCGACTGAAAATGTTTTGAAAATGCCCCATAAAAGGGTTAATATTTACAAAAAGCGTTTCTATTTACTTTAACGGTTGTTTTTGCTTGCCTAATGGACAGAATATTTTTTGAATTTTTCATTTTAACCGTCAAAAGCTTTAGACTGCTATCTCTCTCTCTCTCTCAAAGCACTCTTTTATCTCTCAAGCTTAATTTGCACGATTCCTGAAACTCTCTAAGTATATTTTCTCCCCCAACTCCCAGTGGGTGTTATGTGCATGGTCTTTTGTGTTTATTTACAACTGAAAGTGATGTCTACAGGTGGTACTTAGCGCAATCTGTTTGGATTATGGCCATAAGGCAATATGGTATATTGTACAATGGAAGAAACACACACACACACAAACAAACAGACACAATGTACACATGTACTTGAACGGTAATATCCGTTGCATGGTATTGAGTTTTGTTTACTTGGGATTAAGACAATCCTTTATCAAGGATGTTTTATAAAACGAAGAAGGTCCTTTGAAGGCTTTAAGACATTGAGAAAGGATATTAACTGGAAATGAAGAATGAAATGATTGTTGTTTATGAAGGAAAATTGCTTTTGTTGCAGTCAAAGATACCTTGGATTTGAACATTTTCATTGTTGCCATGTTTCTTCAAGGGAGATCAACTTTCAGATGAATTCGCTTAGATTTCTACTCTAGTATAACTTTGAACATACTTTTCTTTCATCTCGAAAGGGCTTATGAGATGTTCTTCATGTCTTAAATAAAATTATTGTGTCCATGGAAAAAACACTTTAAAATAGGTAGGATCTTTAACCCATTGTGAGCCAACAGATATGTACATATGCATATTCTCACGTGTCAAATAAAGGAGGAGAAGCAATTTTTTTTTCTAATACTTTCTTAACCCTTTCATTACCAAACTATTCGCGTATATAATATTCTAATCGGGTTTCTTTGAATGCATTTTTAGGATGAATTATTTGATGGAAAATTTTGCACAATTATTTTTTAGAAGAAGAATTAGGAATTAATTTTATTGAAAACCAAGTGAGAATTATAGAATTTTTTTTTTAATTTGTTGTTTTCCCAATAACTATTCAAGGGGTAGTGGTACACTATTAAAGAAAGTGCGCACGTTTGAAAATTAAATATATTTCCCCAATAGTTGTGCAAGGGTTAAAGTGTAAATGCTTAGAAATTATGTGATTATTTAATTAAATATAAAAAGGCACAGAATTTCAGATATTTTTTTTATTTATCAAAAATCTATTTAAATTTGCTTTGCATTGGCTTGTAATGGGTTAATATGTTGAATTTATTTTTAAATGATTTTACTTTTTATGTTTCTAGTAGTGAAAAGGTTTGTGTAGAACTCTAAGATATTATATGCTATTGAATATCAAATTTGTTGTCACAATAGTAATGAAAAGGTTAAGTTGGAAATTTTCCGAAAAACTGTATACGATTAAATATAATAAAATAAGTTCTTGGAAATTTGTTTTTTTTGCAATATCAAAGGTTATTTTAATAACCTAGAGTGGCTTTTAATGGGTTAATGTTTGGAATTTAATTTTTTTTTAAATATTTTTTCCTTAAAATTTTCTCTTTTTCATGCATTCAATTTCTATGAACTTCAAAGCTAAACTAAAGTTTCCTCAACAGCCTTCCCATTCCTCATTCCCATTGTTTCATCTTAGTCTCACCCTTACTCGCTCAATCCTTCCCTTCCTATCCTTCACTCCACCCTCTCACTCGAACGATATATTCTATGGAAGGGGCACTCACCCCACTAAACGGTCAAAGCCGACTGAAGCTACAAGTAGCTCGCCGCCATACAATTGAATCCTCTCTGTCTCTCTTTCTCTCTCTCCCAGTAGATTGAATTCACCTGCTGAGCAGATGAAAAGCTCTTCGAATTTACTTTCTAAAGAGCTTTCATAATAACAAGATAGCTTTTAGCGTTCATGGATTTTCAGTACAATTTCACGTGAAAACGCGAGCGGTTCTCCAAAGTCTCGAAGAGCGCATGAAACACCGAAAAACTTCGATTTGTCAGCGTGTTTGACTCGCCAAGAATTATTAAAAAAAAAAAAAAATTAAATACCTATATATATGTATATCCATATACACACATATATATTATTAAAGAAGAAAACTTAATTCGAATCGCTTGACTGTGTAATACACTCAAGTCGAGGTCAAGACTCAAGTTAAATGAAAATTTCCTTTTCCTTTCCTTCGCCTTGCCAATTTTTTTTTTTTTTCTCTTCTTCTAAATAATGAAAGACGCTGAGAGGCTGGCTGTCCACGCTATATGCTTTGCCTTCACAGTTTGTTCAGGAAACTACACAAAATCATAATAAATGAACTCGCATCAAATTGTATTAATTCAATTTAATTGAATAGTTTACAACAATAACAACAACAACAACCAACTAGAGTAACAACAGCAATAACAACAAGAAGAACAACTAAAGTACACATAAACAGCGCGTAAACGTGAAAGTTTCCGAGACCGGAAGGAAGAGTAGTGAAGTGAAATTGTAAAATCAAAAGCAAAAGCATTTCGTGTCTCTTGGGGGGCGATGTGAGAGCAACGCTTATGCTCAAATGCCCGACCGTCGTTCAACAAAGTAATTGAATTCAACAGCTGATTCCGTACACACCCTCCGTTTCGCCCCTGCATCGAATTATGCAAATTGGTTCTTGTAGACACACGACAAGAAAAATATATCGTGCAATTTGAAGATATCGTTTTGACGCGCTTTTCTTCAAGGTACCTTCAGTTTATGGATTATTTCCATCGAGTGTCCTTGCAACGTGTCGTAAGGAAAACAAGGAGGTGCTGCAACCCATCGTCGTGTAGTCAGGATAGTAGAAATTTTTAGAGACAGTTGCATTAGTTAATTGCTACGTGCATTAAGACATATTGACTGCGTTTGGTCTACGTGCGAGAATAACAAATTAATATTTGAACATTGTGACAGCTTGAATCACTGTGGGCTATGACACAGACACACAAATATTTTAAATAAAATATACTCCAATAATTTACAACAATAATAATTGATTTGGGAGCAACCGAAAATTTGCAGACTAACATAAATTTCTGAGGACTTTTGAAGGAGGAGATCATAATCAGTTGAATAAAATATCAGTAGCGGAGGAGACGGTAAAATTTTTTTGAGGCCTGAAATAATTATGGATTTAATTTTATTAATTTAAAAAAATTTTTTATATACATATGTATATATTTATTTTATACTAAACAGAAATATATATCGTTGGCTTAGAGTTATATGCCTGCTAACTCATATTTGAAAATTTTTTTAGGGCAATCAAAAAACTGCTTCAAATTTAGATTTTAATAATAGGAAGGAAGTCCAAAATATATTTGGTTCATGTATAAGATATTGAAAAATTACCCAACTACAATATTTTGGGTTTCTTTTCTAAAATTAAAATAGGGGTATTCACAAAGGCGTGTTAAAAACGTTGGAAAGTCGGAAAATCGTAAAAAATTAAAATAAAATTTTCCGATCTTTCGACTTTACTATTTTCCGACGCCTTTGTGAATACCCCTAATGCAGCAGTCTGCCTTGTCAAAATTTTTCAAATGTGAGTTAGCAGGCTTATAATTCGAACCCGACGAAATACGATTAGGGTATTCACAAGAGAGGTGGAATCTCTTCGCACAAAGTTGAGCTCAGAATAGTTCGAATTTTAACATTGGATATAGAACTTCTTCAATTTTGGGGATCCAGACGGCCTTTAAAAGTTTATCCAAATTTAATATTGAGTCGATATTTTGCGTACTCAATAAGTGGTTAAAATTCGTTGTGAATACGCCTTAAAATGTTCAAAATATTTAAATTTGAAATTTTGAAGCAGTAATTTCAAATGTTTTTTTTCGAACTCATTGTCCATTGATAAGGATTCAATTATGCCTTTAAAATTGAGACAGTCAAGACTTCGGTTCAGGGTACAATGTATTATGCATACTGAAGTCGATTGCCAACGCATATCGAATTTCTTGCTCTCTGAATACGCTTAAAATGTTCAATATAATATTGGAATAAATTATTTCTGATAAAGTTTTCCGAACAAAGAACTTCAATACATTTCAATATACTCGTTAAGTCTAAGACTAGGATTAGGTAAGTTCAAAGGATTAATTATCTTGTTCAACTTAAAATATGGAATTAAATTCCATTTTAATATTTCCCTCAATTTAAACTGTTCTTGAATTGGTAATTGAAATAAATTTCAAATATTTGAAATTTTTTTTCCATGTTTTGAATTAATTACCAAGATCAATCTACCTGCACAAAAGGCATCGAAGTTAAAGTGTTTGATCTCAGACGGACCTATACAGGAGAGTACGCCCACCGATATGCTCCCATAGAAACTATTTTTTTAATAAAGATTCTAAATTATATTAAACAAATATAAAAAAAATTTTCAGAAGCGGTTTTGGGCTTTAAAAATTCGTGATTATTTTCGCATTCTCATTTATAAGTATTTTCCCAAATTTCGTGAAGGGTAACAACGAAAAAATAAGCACCATCGTACGATCCTTCCCTAAATTCTTCAACAGACTCCGGAATCTTCGAAGAGTTCAAAACATTTTTCTTTTTGATCCCCCTTTTTATATCAACAAAAAAGGCCCTAAATAAAAAAGCTTCCAGGTCTGCAGCTCCTCTCAACAGGGCTGGATTTAACTGCTAGTGATTGAAATATGAAATATTCCAATGGAAGACTCATTTCATTCCTAAGCTCCCTAAATGAGTGTATTCACTGTAAGCCATTCAGAGAGCTCGCATGAGTCAAAAGCAACAATCCGAAACATTCCGCCTTAAAAATCCACCATCTGGACGCAATAATGCAAACAATTTTCAACAAAATGTGTGGTTTTTGGTTTTTGTTTTTAATTTTTCTTTGTTTTCATCTCCATCAATGCTTTGATTGACAACATTTTCTGCATAAGCATGAAATGACGAATGGAATGGAAACTGATGAGGCGGGACTGCTTCCTCAATGATGTGCCGATTTAAAATTGAATTTCGTGCTTGCTGCTTTCATTTCCTCTTCACGGAATTTCGTGTTCAATTTATGTTGATTTCGATGTTTTGTTTTGCTTCCCCATTCTCCGTTCTCCATTCATCGCTATTCGACGTCGTTGTTTTTGTTCTCATTTCTGTTTTTTTTTTCATCGAAAATGTACATCGGGTCGTTGCCAAAGAACATGTGCCTTCAATGTTCCATGTAAACGCTCAAATGCACTTTCCGACGATGAGGAGGAACACGCACATCGATAGCCGGCGGCATTCTCCCATTAACATAAAACTGCTGCTGCTCTATTGAGTCCAGCCGATTGACATTATCTATGCATCACGTGCTGATGAGCAGTGCGGCTTTTGTTCGCATTTTAATTATAAATATAATGGCAATGATGATGATGAGCATTATGATGATGATGAGCATTATGATGACGATGATTTCAGTGTTATGATAGATTTTGTTGCAAAAGCATTTCCACATGATTTCCCATCGCACATGAGATCAAGGTGCATGGCATGAGCATACGTCAAAGTTTGCAGATTCGAAGAGCTGCGGCACAAAATGTCAACTTTTAATGCGAAATATTGAGGCAAGAGAGTTATTAGGTCGAAACACGGTAGGATATTCTCTGATAATGCCAATCCCTGTTGCGATTTCAATCTACGTTGAGTGCATTTCTTTAAAGATGACTTCTTTTGCTTTTGACTTTCATTCAATCTTCATGGGAGACGAGGCCACTGAGATTAGATTGAAGTTCTTTTTTATTTATGAGAAGAGATTTTTATTTTTTGTTGCTTATGTTTTGTATTTTAATGATCGTTTTAAATATGGTCTTTCATTATAGCTTCAACCGAAAGGAGGAAAAGAAAATAATCTTGAAAAAATGAATGCTGAGGAAATTGATGAAATTAAGAAAACATGGGAAGGTCCACGTGCCAATCCCACGGACTCTGGCGCTGCAATACTCATTAGATATTTTACAAAATATCCGTCCAATTTGGAAAAGTTCCCATTCAAAGATATACCAGTCGAGGAATTGAATGTAAGTTTGGTTGTTGTTATTATTTATCCTCATTAATTATTTTAACCCTTTCACGCATAATCGAAAAATTTTTCCCAACATAATTTTAATGATTTTCTAGCAACGGGATTGAAAATATTCCTATCAATCCTGAATTTAATATGGGGACAAATTATTCCCCCTGTGAGTTAAAGGGTTAAGTCATGACATAGCAAAAAAAAAAAAAAAAAAAACATAGCATTAGATGGCATAGGAAAATTCATTGTTTTGTAACACCATTAGCAAGGCTCGGATTTTGTTCATTTTTATAAATTTAAAGCATACTTTATGGGGCAAAACATTTTTCTTACCAACATTTTGCGAATAAGTTTAGCGAAGTTGAACTTCAAACCACTTTTCTAACGTCAAAAAAATTCAAATTGAAGTAAAAAATCAACACAATCCAAGCTGTGACCATTAGAAATGGGATGTTTTTTTTATTCAACACCTAAAAGTATGCATATAAATATGGTAGCGAGAAATGGCTTCCATTTTTTGTAGGCATGTCCATTTGTACACGTCTTCGGTGAGGTGTTTGGAATCTGTGCCCTAAGAAATGCCAAAATTGATAGAAATTCGTTTCTTTATATACAATTGCATACCCTTAGGTGTTGATTTGAAATAATTTGTGCTGCCCTGATGGCCATTTTATATCTCCAATAAGTTTCAAAGGATTTAGAAATGTGTTAAGCGAGCCCAAAACATGCACAAATCCACTTTAATACATCTCTTAGAGTCCATAGTCATATAATTTTAAGCACCTAAATGTGTGCATTCGAATTTTGAGACTGTTTTTGATATTAAGAAATCTGTTGCTTCTTGTAGGTATGTCCATTTATACAAATCTTTTGCAACGTTTCTGAGATTTGTTCTCCAAAAAACGCTCGAAATTGTATAAATTCTTGTTTTCACGAACTGTTTAGATTATATTGAAATGCATACCTTTAGGTGTTGAATTACAATATTTTTTATTGCCCTAACTGCATTTTATATGCGTATCTCCGAATTACAAGTTTTTGAATTGTATTAAGTGAGCCTAAATCCTGCTCATACTCACTTCAATATGCCATTTAGCGTACATGTGTGTCGCAAGCACCTGAAAGTATGCATTGAAATATATATCAACAATGTTATTTTCAGGGCTCGAATTTTGTTGACTTTATAAATTTAAAGCATACTTTATGGAGACCGAAATTTTGTTCAACTCACATAAACTTTATGCTAAGTTAAGGTTCAAATAGATTTTTAACATCGAAATGGATTTTTTTGTAATTAGAAAGGCGGTTTAAAATCCAACTTTGCTTAACTTATTCGCAATATTTTGGTAAAAAAAAAAAAAAAATTTACCCCATAAGGTATGCTTTAATTTTATAAAAGTCAACAAAATCAATGCCCTGGTAATAATTATAATAGCCTTTTAACGAGCACAGTTTCGGCAAAAGGCCTCGCTAAAGATGTGAATAAACGCCCATTTGATATTTATGTGCATACACCTAGGCGCTCAATTTAACCATTTTATGTTTTCCTTCACATCGAACATAAGTTCATTAATGAAATCTCTTATTTAATTTTCTTTTGAACAGAAAAGTCCACGCTTCAGAGCCCATGCAACGCGTATTGTACGCGTTTTTGATGAATCAGTGCAATCATTCGATAAAGAGGATTGTCCTGCTGAGCTTATAAGAATTTGGGAAGAAATTGCTGATTCACATTTTAAAAAGAAAATTTCCCGACAGGCGTACATCGTAAGTTGAGCCAAATCCTACAAAAAGTACATACATAATAAAAGAAATTTTAATCCGTTTTCATCTTCTTTCGAAGGAACTGCGAGAATGTATCTGGAAGTGATGACGGAAGCCTGTAATTTAAATGCTGAACAAGCAGCTGCATGGTCCAAACTTGTGGATATGGTTTATGATATTATTTTCAAAAAAGTCGAACATCTTCAAGCTGACCAATAAGAATATTTCAATTATCAAGAGAAGAATAAATTTAAGGAAAAATCTAGGAGAGCAAAAAAATAACTTAAGAATTTTCATATTTTTTTTTTAGTATTTGCATAAAGCTTTTGAATCAGTGTTTTAAGTAATGCAAAAAATAAATAAAGAGGATTTTCCCAAACGCTTGTAGATGTTGTTAGCGCATTTCATTTCCGTTTCTCTCCTCATTTTCTATATTTTTGTAGAATCAGATTTGCGTTCATTTCAGAGGAAACCAAAAACGCTTTGTACCAATAATGAAAAAAAAAAAAATAAATAAAATAAAATAAAAACAGTAAATAAATAATTAAAAATTAAAAATAAATACACGAAAATTCAAATCGAAATGTATGGAACAAAAATTGAAACGAATAATATTTTAATAAATGTAAAATGTTTGTAAAAGAGCTGAATTACATAAATCTAGGTGCCTGGGGTCTGTTCAAAATGGGGGTTCTTTTGGAACTTAGAACCTTTGCGAAATATTTTTTTTTTCTGTAGACTTATCAGGACACTTCTTTTTATTCTTGATACCTCTTTCAATTAAAATACCATCTATTTTGAGTAAAATCTTTATTTTTACGGACTTCTTTAAAATATAGATCAGAGCGGTTACTTATTGAATGATAACACTGTTCGACAAGGTTTTTGCCGCAGAGTTTTGAACGTTGGTTCGAACTCTACTGTCAACCCGCATTGTGAAACAACAAGAGCCACTAACGCACTAATCGGCTTTTTTGGATCTACGCCGCTTTATTCAAAAAAATTTCATAAATGTCTCAATGTTAATTCATTGTTAATACATTAGTATTTAGCTTTAATACTAAACAAAAATAGTGATTCTAATCGCAGAATCAATTGTTGAAAATTACATTCAAACCTGAAAAATCGAAAACTTTTCTTAAAACTGTACAAAATTGCGTTGTATTTAAAATATTCTTTCAGATAAAGGAGTAATGTGCAAATATTTATAAGGTGAAAGTTTCTCTTTAAATATTCGCTGAGAAATTAACCATTTTGTGAAAGCATTCATATCAAATTCTGTTATGTGCATCAAGTTACTTGCACTTTTTGGAATTTTCCGAAAAAAAATATTGTGCTGTAATTGCCTAGCTTGTGCTATATGTGCCGTTTCGAAAAAAAAAAAATTTTCAAGAGAACCTTTTTTATGAGGAGGTCCTTTTTTCGTGTCAAGTTAGCTTGACTTTTTTCGAATTTCCCGAAAAAAATTATTGTGCTGCAATGTGCCCAGTTTGCGATTTTCCGACTTCCCAACGTTTTTAAGACGCTTCGTGAATACCCCTATTATTATGTAAGACCAACACTTTAATTTTCTTAAAGTTAATTTTTTCTTTAATTTGATTGATTTCTTAGCTAGAAAAAATTAAATACTATCAACCTTAAAGCATAAAACCGTTTGAACACTTTCTACGCTCCCGTGAACCTCTTTCGGAACGATGTCATTGAATTTTTGAGTGTGACATAAAAAAAGCGAAATAAATTTGTTGTTTTATGTGAAGCTCAGTGTCGAGTGAAAGTTCTATGACAAATGTGACAGGTTAGAGAGCGTTGAAAACGACAAAAAGGTACTTGAGATAAATTCAAAAGAACGGCACGATTCCAAGTTAAATAGCTAAATAAAGTGTGAAAATGCGATTTTAGAGAGACTCTCGTAGGGTGGGGTAGGATTCGGGATTTCTCCCTAAAGCAGAACTCAAAAACAATCTCGGTATGATGGATAAAAGTTCGTTGTGCCATAATTGCTGGCCGACCTTTTGCTGCCAACGGAAACCATTATAACAATGACATGCTTCCTCCATTAATAAGAAATGTCCTTGATTCTCGTGCATGTTTGCAGTATTTGCTCTAATGAATTATTTTTTCATTCAGCCTGAGTGCGTTTAAATCACGAGCCATGGAAAAAATAGCGATTATGTTTCACGTGGAAACGTTCACTTAGCTGATTACACTTAAATCGATTACTAGGAAAAATCTCTATGATTCTATGTTCCATTACTGGAGGCTATTTATGTTATAATTTGAGTTAATGGGAAATTTTGCAAGAGAAAGTAAAATAATTTGTTTTTGAAATATACTGCCGTTCAATATCTTCAACTGTATTCAGACAACAGTGTTGTCGAAAGATGGTGGTGAGCAGGGCTTTCACTGTGATCAATTTTGGTTGTGATTTAGTTCAATCGCTAGTTTAAAGGTAAGAGATATACTTTTTTCATTGTCATTGATGGGAGAAAAATTGATATGACTAGATATGGCTAGACTTTATTTAACTTTACTTTAGAAAATTTCAAGATTTTTTAAAATTTTCGTGTTAAAAATGTATTAAGACAGTCAAATTGGCTGATTTGTTAAGTTATGTAAACGTTAAGTCAAATCCTAGATTCTTGGTTCAAAATTAATTTTCTTTAATTTCTCAAGTGAAAAAAGTATTTAAAAAGTCGAACCGGCTGATAAGTTAAGTAATATTACGTTAAGCTTAGACTCACTTAGTCCTTAAAGCTAGAAGTGAAGTGAAACCATTACAAATATTTTTTAATTAAGAAAGCATTGAATAGATGGAATAAGCTGTTTTTTATACCCGACACACTCTGTGTCGAGGGTATATTGCGTTTGTGTGGTTGTGTGAAACACCCCAGCAGCGAATGTAATGCATGCTTCATCGATGCTTCATCGATGAATTAAATGCCATTTGATGACACACCGATTTCCTTTCCTGTTGAAATATGCATTACATTTAACATTGTGTGACATTGGCGGTAAGCGGTAACGGCTTCTGCTGCATTACCTTTCATCAATGCAGTCATTAAACCAATGACGTTTTATTGTTGGATTACCTTTATCTCTTGCGCTGCATTACTTTCGTATATAAATTTCTGATTACCAAAGATTATTTTCACCGATGCATTCCAAATAAAACACGCATTATAATAGGCGATTGGTAATGAAAAGCCGCTCCTATTGCATTACCTAGAATCAATTGAATCCGGTTTTGTGTACTTTCGTACTATAGGGTTGCATTTTCTGCATTACTTTCATGACAAAATTTCGCTCAAAGTAATGCAGAGTTTTCTAAAATGTATTGCAGCAATTGATAAACTATCGAAAAAAGGTTAATGCAGCCAATGCCATTATGATAAACTTAGAAAATTTTAGCAAAAAAACTTTAACCAAAATACAATGCAAATAAAATTGATGAAGTTTTGAAATAGTGGAGTTGATTACTTTTGAGAAGCAATTCATGCTATTGTAATGCTATTGCATTATTTTGGAGTTGATTCTAGAGTTGATGGCACTGGCATGCAATCGCAGTTTCGCTGCTGGGACCCAGAACCAGTCGAATAGACTATACAAAATGTATATAGAAATGTCAGCGTCACCAGGAGATTCGATTTAGACATGTCCGTCCGTCTGTCTGTCTGTCCGTCTGTCTGTCCGTCTGTCTGTCCGTCTGCTGTCCGTCTGTCTGTCCGTAGTCTGTTCGTCTGTCTGTATACAGTTATCTTATCGAAAATGTTGAGCAATCCTGATGAAATTGGTATGCATGCTCACGGGGACATGAGTAAGAACAAGTTCGAGAATGGACCCGATGGACCATTTTTAGGGGTACCTCCAGTACTAGGGTCTGTTACGAAAATCACAAAAAAACTGCTCTAAAATCTGAAGTTTTTCAATATATTTTGATGAAATTCGATATTTGAACATGTTTCAAGGCAAGTAATACGATTTCCAAAAATTTTTTATAGTGGGCGTGGCATAAGGGCGTTTTTTCAAAATTGTCCTCTACACCCGAAATTCAAATGGGACTTAAACGAAATTTGGCACTTATGCTTCCTTTGAAGTCGTAAACATACTCCAAAAAAATTTCCCTGGTCGATCCATTTTAAGGGTACCTCCAGTACTAGGGACTGTCACAAAATCCCAAAACTGCCCCAAAACCGAACTTTTTCGAAATATTTCAATGAAACTTAGATTTTGAGCGTACATTTAAGCCTCAGATTAGAATTGCAAAAAAAAGTGGAAAAGTGGGCGTGGAAAAAAGGGACGGTTTTCATAAAGAAATTTGACAAAAATTGGTATATGGGGCCCCTAAAACCTTAAAAACCTCTTGAATATTTTACTTAGTGGTCCTGTTTTTGGGCGTGGTTAAAAAATTATTTAAAATGTGTCAGCGTCGGGTAGTTTATTGTCAGGCTCGCCTGACTGTAACACCCTTACTTGTTTGGTTCAAGTTAAGTTAAGTTAAGTTAAGTTAAGTTAAGCTAAATTAAGTTAAGCTAATTAAGTTTTAAGTTAAGTTAAGTTAAGTTAAGTTAAGTTA
>JAIPUU010000332.1:0-15199 GCA_020466095.1 Chlorops oryzae
AATCGACAGCAGTTTTGGTGATTCATGTTAAGTCGCGATACCATGGTCTCGTGGATAGGCCTAATATGTTTTAATTCTTCCCTTTGGCTTAATAAACTTGTTTTGTGTTAATTGAATTTAAAAGACATACATAAATAAATATATTCCAGAGAAGATTTAATCAAATTCTTAGACTCTCAATGCATACATGAATCCATACTGTCTACACTAAGCTAAACATACCCTACCCAGCCGGATTTTATTGCATGCGTGACAAAATCATCGATGCAGAAGTATTGAAGAATTCATTTGTAAAGAGACCAATTGGTGCTGTTTCGAATGATTTTCTAGTGAAAATTTCATGGAAGCAAGAGCTCGTTGGAAGAGATCGTTCTTCAAACGAAATTTTCATATGAAAAATGGTTGATTACTCCTTTTTTCAATGAAGATCTTATGCAATTTTCATGAACACAGTGTTTTCCATATTTTCAAAATGTCTGCTATGATTTACACATTTTTTGAGCAAGTTTTATTCACTTATGCTTTTCATTGAAGTGCATTTAAAACTAAACAATTGTGAAAGAATCAGTAACGTTTTATGTTATGAGCTACCGTTATATTAAAACATATTCAATGAAGTGCTTTCAACCGAAATGGAAATACAAAATTTAAAAAATTAATAATAAAAAAAATATTTCTGTTTCTTTCCCTCCCAGATCCCAGTAGCGTTTACTTTTTTCAAATGAAATTTTAATTTGTATTAGGATCATATACTCTATTTTCAAATGAAATAATCATGCACGTTGAATCCATTTCAGCCAGCTAGCATGTGCTTTTTTCTCAAATGAAGTTTTCATGCGATTTAGGGTCATAAACTCCTTAAACACATGAATTTTGAAGTACTGAAAATAGCGGCCATCGTCTAACAAATTTCATTAAAAATAAGGGTTAGTAATGCGAGTAGTCGCAGTATGAATTTTCACCACTTCGGAAGTACTACAGAAGTAGTGAAATTTCCGGCTGGGTAAGCAGCTATGTCCGTATTTTTTATCCAAAGAATTAACATGCCAAAAAAATACGATAAATAAATCACATCCCAGCCGGAAATTTCACTACTTCTGCAGTACTTCCGAAGTGGTGAAAATTCATGCTGCGACTACTCGCATTACTAACCCTTACTTCTAATGATTTTTGTTAGGAGATGGCCGCTATTTTCAGTACTTCAAAATTCATATGTTATTCATTAGGTAAAGGAGTGTATGACCCTAAATCGCATGAAAACTTCATTTGGGCAAAAGGTACATGCTGGCTGGCTGAAATGGATCAAACGTGCATGATTATTTCATTTGAAAATAGAGTATATGCTGCTAACATGAATGAAAATATCATTCTGAACAAATATTATGGTGCCAACGGGAATGAGAGTTACATTTGAAATAATAGTATATGCCGCGGGGATCTGAGAGGAGAAGAAAAAGAGTATTTTTAAAAAATTGGCGGATATGGCCATATTTTGTCACTTCGTGTTTGTGAAACATTATCGCCTTTGGAAAGACATAACGCGCCAAAATTTGGCCGAAGTTGCAGCTATAGTTCTATATGCTGCACGGGAAAGCTTCCCTGACAGTGCCGTATTAAATATAAACCCGGTTTTTGTATTCGGTGTTAGCAAATGTAACTGAAAATTTCAAATGCAACTCTGCGCTAACCGCAGAGTTAAAATAGGTCTGTTCCCGTACTGCACGAAACTGCCCAAAACGGACCATATTTGCCCAATTTTCATACAGTTTTCCGAAAATTGGGCAGTTTTTGGGCAGTTTTGTGGAGTACGGGAACATACCTAATGTTAACCCGGGGTTTATTTTTGGGTTAGATGATTTTTTTTTATATGCGTTTTGACATTTGAAACCCTGGGTTTCGCCGATAACCCTAACCCGACCTAGTGAGAACATAGCATAACACCTTGCAACACTAACTATAAACGTTTCGACTTCGTGGAAAGAACAAGACGTGTCTTTATTAGTATTTTAAGTTTCGAGACATGAAAAAGTAAGAAATTTTAAATTTTACTGGAACTGTTATATTCTTAGGTATGTTCCCGTACTGCACGAAACTTCCCAAAACTGTCCAATTTTGCCCAATTTTCATACAGTTTTTAAAAAATTTGGCAGTTTTGGGCAGTTTCGTGCAGTACGGGAACAGACCGCTTATAATACAGAAAATATGCCCGACGATGAAGATTTGGAGTTATTGGATGATGTTTTAAATTGAAATAAAACCCAAAAATTTAACATACATTTAGCTTTTTATTTTAGCTTGGCAATTTTTTTTTTTTTGCCTTTTTTAGCCTTCTTTTTGTAAGGTTTTAGCTTCTTCTGCAAAAAAGTTCTGGCAACACTGCTCAGAACAAAGAGTACTTTGCTTAGAGTTGAGAAGACGAATCAATTATTTTTTTAATTCTCATTTGGTTTAGATTTTCTACCACGTATATACTGCAATTTGGCTTCTGAGAATTCAAAGCTGCAATCATTCATGGCATAAGACGGCATAGCATAACATAGCATAATCAGCTGGTTCTATCTATTCAATACATGTTGTATGCAAGTGGTCAGTGATGGCATAATATAACATAACAGAACAGAAGAAGCTGTAGAAAACACATTTTTCTTATGCCGTCTTATGTCATGATACAAGAAAATAGAGATAATGCAGTAAGAGTTTCAAAATTGAAATCTACTGCGCATGACGTCATCATAGCACACAGCTTTTGACGTACTATGAAATTTAAATGTTTCTGAATGGAAAGAAATGCTTTTTTTTAAAGAACAATGATAATTCAGACTTTTTTTTTGTCCAAGTGTAAAACTATTTGCAGATTCATTGGCTCGAATGCATAAAAATTAGATGGATCTCTGAATTAAATATACCGGCTCTAGAAATCGAATCCGAATTAAAAAAAATTCGAAATCAATGTGATTTCCATAGAAATTTAATCTATTTCGAATCTTTTTATGGGGATTCGATTTCTAGAGCATGCCTGATATACATTTTGGGAGTTCTTTTCCTGTAAAACACGTGTGGAAGAATTTCCTTTTCAAATATGCAAGAAAGTAAAACCTAAAAATAGCTTTTGATTTAGTTTATTAATTTGAAAATTTTCTTTTTCGCGATTTTGCTTCATCAGCAAGCTCACGATTCAATTTTCGTATTTTAAAAAACATGCGCGATCGAAAAAATAAAGATTTACAGGCATGCTCTAGAAATCGAATCCCCATAAAAAAATTCGAAATAGATAAAATTTCTACTGAAATCATATTGATTTCGAACTTTTTTATTCGGATTGGATTTCTAGAGCATGCCTGTTAACTTTTAAATTGCAATCAATGTGACCAGCTTGATCGATGTGCAATTTTAAAAAATTTTTCCCTATTAATAAGCCCTGATGATTGATTGAGTCGAAAATTTCATGGAGCTGTTGCATATAAGCCATTGTATTTTGAGTTGGCTTTGACAGCCCTCCCTCAGTCAGATGGTCAACCCATGAATACGTCGTCACACCGGATTGATTTTCTGACTCGGCAATCTCAGGAATGTCACTTTTCAGTCTATGGCAAATATACCCAGCTAGGTTTTCCAGCCCATCATAGGCCATGTCTTTCATCTCCTGCTCTTCTGTTTCATCGCTGATGACAAAATTAACTTTAATCTGGCTAATAATTTTTCCTAAAAAAAAGAAAAATCAAGAATTTTCAAAACATCGTTTGTAAAAAGTAGGTAATAACAAACCAGAAAGAGACTTCTCTATCTGCTCCAAGTCAGGAGTGTCGTCATTTTCGATGTTCGCAGAGTCGGATATGACGCCTTCATTTTTTCCAATAATATACGACCGTATGCGATATTTGAACTCAATTTGGTCCGGATGGTCGTGCATACCACCCTTAGAACGGATGATTCCGAAAAATTTTTCCAGCACGTCCTGGTTAAGACGATATGTCAGAATATATTTCCAGCCATATCGAGCTTCCAGATCGACGTATAGCGCTTTGAGGGCGTTATTGGATTGAATTATTCCCAATAAAAATAAAAATAATAATTTAAGAAACTAATTTAGGAAAGAAACTATGTGTTACCTTTTTGAAAGGGCAGCAAAGATTTTCGTCCAATTGCTCTCATATTTTTTACCATGTTGGTCATTTGGTCAAGAATATTTGTTTGCTCTTCGAGGGCGAGACCGTAGGCAAAGCAACGATTCCTTGCATCTGGACGGGAACTTTGGCGTTCATTACGTCGAACCAGTCATTAGTCTGAATAAACGAAAATTTTAGAGGACGAAAAATATGCAAACTAAAAGTAACAAGCTATTGCCTTACCAATTTAAACAATTGAAGGCACTCTTTCCAATTCAAACCTTCAAGCAGGCCATGAGTGGCAGCTCTGGTAATGGCCTGGGCTACGGTATGTGAAAATAATTTTGTGGCCAGCTTCACTTTCTGCCGTTTTGCATTGGCGACGTTAAGATTTGTTTGCGATATTTTGTGCGCAATATTCAAATCGTCTGAAGTTAGTTCCAAGAGCTTAGAAATAATATCAGCCATAACTGGTTTTCCGTTTATAAAAAAACCTTGATCTACAAAATGACTTCTCAAAAGCTTGATCAGGTGTGGGACATCGGCAAACACAAAAACCTTGTTCTCCTCAAACAAAAACCTAAATGCCGCAGGTTTAGCAGGCTGGCAATAGTTACAATGATTACATTTTAAGCAAATTAAATTACCATGGCTTTTCTTCGGTCACTTCCAGTTCGTTAAAAAGGGCCCTATTGCCACCTCCAAGGTCACAAACAATAGCTGGAACTATGTACCCACATGATTTAAGCTCCTTTAAAAGTCGGCGTAATATGGTAGCTGTCATTTTGCAGTCGAACTCATAAAATATGGGCTGCTTCCATTTAGCCATTAACCCTAAAAAAAAACCATTGGTAAAAATATATACGTTCTGTGAGTAAACATTTCTATATACTGACCTCTTATCATTGCCACTTGCGCATAGCTTACAGGAGCAAGAGTTGTATCTGAAGGTTTGTCGTAACAGTACGCCTTTTTTATTTTAATTTCATCAAAGCTCAACACGCAAACTTTTTCAAGTTCAGTCATGTGCGTCGAAGCTCTAAGAATTTTGAAAACTGGCTTGATCAAACCATTACTCACATCAATTTTTTGAGCCCATGATTGTAGGGTGCGTACAGAAGGAAGTGGAAACCCCTTTCTATACAGCAATTTGTATAGCTTTGCGCTTGCTGCATATAGAGTGATAGACTGGGCGATGTCCTCCTCGGCCCATGTATTTCGCTTCATGTGTGATTTCAGTTTTTCGATTTGTCCCTTGGTAAAAATACACAAAAGCTTTTCCTCTAAATTGGTAACTTCGAAATTGGCTTTGATGAGACGGGTTTTGAGAGCATCCAAATTGAATTCGTTAATTTTTCTTTCCTTTTCAATTTTTTCCATTAACATCTTCAGCTGCGCTCTTTGTTTTTTTGCTAAACTTTTTAGTTCTTTGTTTTTTTTACGTACCCGTTCCCTAAGAGAACACATCAACTTGAAAATCAAACAAATTCTTTCCGATACACAAAGCTTACAATTCGTTTTTTAAATTATCGAAGTCATCGACGGTATTAGGTTTCCGAAAAGGTTGGTCTTCATTTAATGCATTGTTGTTCATTCCAGTTTCGATCTCTTCCAAGTGAACTGATGGCTCAGTCCCGTCAATGGGAGATGACGATTTATTTGCTGCGAAATAAATTCAATAACTAAGCAATTCAAAATTTTCTTTTTCGCTTTTACCTATGACGGACACATCATATTCGTTTAAGAGCCGTTGCACTGTTTTTTTTTGTTTTCTCGTTTCTCAATCCTCAATGCACGTTCCTTTTGAAGCGATTCGTTGATAATGGCATCTTTTCTGATGGTTGGCACAGCACCACGCTTTAAAAACCTCCTTTTTGTAAAACCTTTTGGAAACAGGAATTGAACAGTTAAACCATTTATTTTGCTTAATCAACTTATAACTTACCCATTTTATATTTCAGGCTATTTTCAAAATCTTCCGGCTTAAAATGCTCCATGCATATGAAAGACGTCTTTTCGTTGAACTTTTTGCCACGACAACAAAAGGATATCCATTGCTTTTTCACGTTATCATCCGAAGGGAACGAAAAAAAAGCTATTGCACATGCTTTGGACTTGTTCCAACTATGGCAATTTTTTACTGCACATTTCATTGTATATTTATTGTTTGCTTTGTTTTATTCCCGCACGTGTTAATGTGTTGATTCGAATTTTTTTCGCACAGAATTCAAAATAGTCAAACAACACGAGGCGTTTTGTGCTATGTCTACGTCACGAACAACAGCTGATTTTTGTAAACAACATAACGGACATGCGCGCTGCTTATCTCCTTTTGTTTGTATCATGGTCTTATGTAAGTTCGACCCAGCTGATTTGAATTTGTGCTGCCAACTCCTTCCCAAAGCTGCCACATTTGCCCTTTTTATGAAAATCTTGAAAAGCCACAATTACTAATGTTGTAATATATTATAATAGTATTAAGCATATAATTTTTTATTAGAGCAAAATATATTTTATTACTTTTCGGCATGTTCCGAACTGATTTAAAAGCGTTTGATAATTATTTCTTGAGAAATTGTGGAAATAATTTCTCCCCCTTTTCCGCAATGTGCGCAAATTGCAACATTGTCTCTTCCTGTGCTCTTATGTTTTCTTATGTCTTCTTATGTCTTCACTGACTACTCAAAAAGTGCTTATGTTATTTTATGTTATGTTATGTTCTGTTATGCCGTCTTATGCCATGAATGATTGCAGCTTAAGACTATACTTCACAGGATCATTTCTGTAGTTAGTCTTCGCTATTCAATTATGCAATATGCGTATCTTTGACGCTGCGATGAAGAGATACATCGTTTTACCTGTAGCGTGAGGATTTGGACGTATTGACTGCTTGCTTCTATATACGCTTTGAAGGCCTTTGCGGAAGTGGGGACTGTCGATTAAATCTCTCAGAAAATTTCGAATGTTTATCATTGCGTCGTTAATAACATTGTTCGTTATATTTTGAAATAAGGGCTTAAAGCATTCAATGCATTCTTGACTTATATTATTAAATGTGAATGTTTCTGCTTTGTATATTTCGAAGTACATATTTAAAAAATCTAATAAATTTTTAACCGAATTTGTTAGAATTATTTTCCTCTTACATATAGACTTTCCGTCACCAGTAATTAATTCTATATGTTTTCTACAAAATTCCTCCATAAGATGTAAATTTGATTTCTCATATATTAAATTGGTACGGTTTTTCTTTATCGATGACATTAAATGGATATCTTTAATTAAATCTTTCGTACTTTCTGAATCATTTAAATTAGTTAATGAAAGAGCGGCGGGAATTATTGTATGGCCAAAATGGAATTTCATATCAAATGAGGAATTGAATAATGAGATTATATTCAAATGGCTTCCATCTAAGAAAATTGTTACGATTTTCATATTGGCTTCTATTGCAACATAACAAGCATTGGTAAAAAAATTTTCACGAATAGTTCGCGAATTATTAAAATCTACAGAGATTGGCAAAATTAAATTAGAATTTAAATCTTTAGCAACAGCTAAATTGTAATTGCAACATTCCGCTGGGAACTGATCGATGCAAATAATGAAATTTTTATTGCGAATAATTTTTTGGATATACATTCTTTTTAAGAATTTCAATATTTCCACATTGCAATTCTTCAATAAATCTGAAAAAAATTTTCCACTAATTACATCGCCGATTGAGTTTCCATCTGTTGGTATTTCGATTGTTTTCTCAATTTAAGCTCACATGATTTTAACGATGTTTGAGAATCACATAATTCCTGCGAATTTATGCGAAACGAAAGTGAATTATTCGCATTATCGTTATTCCGCTCCATTAACACATTAGTTTCCTCCATATTTTCAATAATTTTTTCTACAAATTCCACATCCATATTGTCATCGATATTCATTAAAACATTTTCATTAATATTTAAATTAACTTCTTTTGTAATTCCATCAACGTTATTTATTTCAACATTGTTATATGAAAATTTCATTTAATAATAAAGAATTATCTTCAAAAATTTCCAAATACGTATTTTCATTTAAGTTTAAAAAATCATTATTTTGAAAAATATTACCATCTAATTCAACATGATTCCCCTCATCGTTATCGTTATTTTTTCCCGCAACTTCCTCAACATTTTCCCTATCTAATTCAACATGATTCCCCTCATCATTATCATTATTTTTTCCCGCAACTTCCTCAACATTTTCCCCGTCTAATTCAACACGATTTCCCCCCTCATCATTGTTATTACCTTTTCGATTTCTTATTAGATTATTCTTATGCCGAAGCATATGCATTTCAAAATTAAATTTCCTTTTAAATATTATGCCGCATTCTTGACATCCCATTTTGTTTGTCATTTTACAATTAATATTTTCTTTATGTTTTGCAAATAAAGCTTCAGTATTCAAGTTAATTTTGCAATCTGCGCAATAATTACGTCGGCATTTATGTAATGCGAAATAGGATTCTGTGCGGATGTGTTTTTCCACATTTTGGACAATCTGAAATATATTTCAATTGAAATTCAGTTGAAAGAAAATAAATGAAATCAAATTAATATTTAAAGATTATCGGAAATAATTGATTTCGAAACAATTTGCAATTTTTCAAAAAAATTTTTATTTCGTTAAATTGACGTTATGTATTTGCAAATATTATTGGAAAAATTTCAGATATCCAACATTTTAGTTTCTTTTATTCAAGGAAACGCATATACACCGCGCGTCACCAGGTTAGCACACCTCCCACCAGCTTATATAATTGCTCTTTTCTGATTGTTTTTAATAAAAAGATAAGTTTTGGTATTCAGTTCTTCTCATCTTCATATGAACTCTTACTGATAATCAAAGCAGGCGACGAATCGGTCTTTTAATAAGGTTTTGGCTGTGGTATTTTATATTATATAGAAAAACGTGCTTTGTTTTCGTGTTACTAGGTTAGCACCATATATTACTATATGTGGCACTCCCAACAACAACCAAATTAGTGATGCTAGAATGTTTTGAGTACTCACTCAATTTTGTAACTAAGAATTCTTGCGTTGAAATTTTTTAATGTTTTCTTTTTAGTATACAACCTTTTAGGTTTTTGATGAAAGATTATGCAATACTGTGCCCTTTTCAAGAGAGGAATTCGAAAAAAAGTAGTTTTTGTGTTCATTTTAGCATGATTTGTTATAAGTACTTGAGCCATTAGTTTGGTATCGAGCTAGAATTTTTTCTACATCAGTGAAAAGTTCATATCAGCTGTTCTGTTTTGTAAACAAACATTCGGTCATATTCGACGCATGAGTGCTCTTCTAAAGCGTTGTTGAAGAACAAAAGGAAAATTTCACGTAAAGATTTTTGAAATTATATATAAACCATATTTTAGTCGAAAAAACTGAGTTTTAACAAAAAATATTTGACGAACACTTATACATGTATATGAGTTATACCAAACATTTTGGTACATGTTACAAGATTTGAAAAGATTTGTTAGACCGTACCCGGAATTTCTCGGGGGCGTGCTACGTTTTTGATTTTGCCATAAGAATGCATGCAACGGGGGCCTACTTCAACTCAACAAGCATAGTTGTTGTAGAGTGCCACATATAGTAATATATGGTTAGCACTTTCAAAGTATTTTTAGTTTATTTTCAACATTTGAAAGCCTACGACCACAGAATTTTTTTTCCTGCTCACGTGCGGTATTGATCTCAATATGGGTAAAGGAAACTCACTTTCTATAGAGGAGAAATCAAAAATTGAAGCTTACGAGGATTTAAAGGTGTCAATAAGCGAAATATCAAGAAAAAATTGGGAGAAGTCGTAAAGTCTTAACCTCATTTTTGCGCAATAAGTCGGGATATGGCAAAAATAATAAAAGAGGTAATAACAAAGTCCTTTCAGACACTGATAAAAGAGCAATTTTGAGAAAAGCGTCGAACTCCCATGACTCCGCCGCAAAGATCAGGGCTAATGTTGGCATTAATGCAAGCCTATCTACCGTTCGAAGGGTGATTAATAATGCTCCACATTTGAAAAGGCTGAAACTAAAAAAAAACCCCCACTTAACGTATCACGGAAGGAAATGCGCTTAAATTTCGCTAAAGGATACATGTCATGGACTTCAGATTGGCGATACGTTGTCTTTTCGGATGAAAAAAAATTCAATTTGGAAGGTCCAGACGGCTACAACTACTACTTCCACGATCTTCGCAAAGAGGAACACCAGTTGGATCGCCTTCATAGTCGGGTGGGTGGTGTGATGGTGTGGGGAGCTATCTCTTACTTTGGAACTTGCAAGTTGCAATTTTTGACAGCTAATATGAATGCCCAGGCTTACAAAAAAGTGCTTGAAACTGCTTTTCCAGAATTTACAAATTTGTTTGGTGATTTACCATGGCATTTTCAACATGACAATGCCCCTATCCACACTGCCCGGATAATTAAGTCGTGGATTGAGTACCAAAAAGTAAATTTAATGAAGTGGCCGCCTTATTCTCCCGACATAAATATAATAGAAAATGTTTGGGGATGGCTCGTTCGTAAAGTTTACGAATCTGGGAAACAATACTCCAACAAATCAGAGCTTATTGACGGGATTAAGTGCGCCTGGTCAGAGATTTCCCTGAATTATATAGGAACATTGTATGATTCCCTTCCAAATCGAATATATGAGGTCATACTCAAGGGAGGAGGTTCAACGCATTATTAAATGTACTTAAAAATATTTAATTTTGTTAATTGTTCAGTTTCGAAATTAATTTTTTGCTTAAAAGACAGAAAATAAAGAAGAAAAAAAGTTTGTTCTAACCTGTTGATCAATATTGGAAAGGTGATATTTATCTTATATTTGGGGGAAAATTCATCAAACAAATATTTGCAGTGATAAATCAATACTCTGTGTCTTATTTAATCGGAAATTAAATAGGCTTTAAAGAAAAAAAAAATTAATGGATTCGTGCTTTTCTTTCGGGGGGAATTGATCCGAAACCACTAAGATGAATCGGCGTGCTAACCTGATGACGCGCAGTGTATATCTGAATATAAAAAGAAAATTTTTTCTTCTAATGCTATAAGCAGAATAAGGGCGTCAGCGAATATTCGATGACGCCCTTATTCTGTTTATAGCATAAAGGTGAGATTACACTATATGTGCAATGCACGAATATTTGCTCACTGACGTCACAAACATTGCACACGTAATGTAATCAACTCAAATTTAAACTGCACAAACATTTTGTAAAAATTTTGTACACGTGAAACTGTTTCCTCATACAGTAAAATCTGCTGAACATTTGTTTTGTTGTCTAAGGTTACAACACAGTTTAGGCAAATGCTTAAATACTGTCGTTACTTTTAGTTTTAGAGATTTCGATTGAAAAAAAATAAATCGATGTCCGATTCAAAGTATTTTTCTTGCCAGGCAACATCGGTGTTTTCTCACATATGAATGAATATCGAATATCGCGTTGTGTGAATTAAAAATAAGCAAAAGCTAAAACTAGCAAATTTTATACAATTTGTATAAAATTTGCTTAAATTTTGTATGAATTTTGCAAGTTTTAGCTTTTGCTTATTTTTAATTCAAATCATTGAATGTTTTAAAATTTATGCATATATGTTTTATCAACATGTTTGATTTGTCCATATTTTGTGCGAGAAAATGTTGTGTGCAATTTTTCAGATGTGTCACACATTTTTTTGATCAACTATATGTGAATTGCACACGTAGTGTCATTTCACCTTAAGATTATAATTTTAGCGCAACAAATAATAAAACTTCAGCTAAATCATCAAGTGATTTAACATAAAGAAATGATATTTAAATTTTTTTATGTACGCAAGTCAAATTTATTGTTATATTTTAAATTCTAATGTCTGCTAAATAACCAATACAAATGCAAAATCCGTTAGATATTTCAGTACAGTCTATGATATATTAAGGCAAGGGAACAGTGCATTATGTACAGCGACTTCATACATCCGTTACAATTGTTATTTGAAAAAAAAATTTAAGAAAAAAAAATAAATTATGAAGCAAATATTCTTATTGAAGTTTCTTTTTTTTTTTTTGTAATTAAAATTCAAACGTTCAGACATACCTTTTCCCATTTCATTAAATGTTGATTTATATCGTATTTGAGTTTTATCTTATTTTTCAATCACTACACAACAATTTGTATTATTTTTAAATTGAATTTCCGTTTTAAACTGTTTTTCACTCACAAACTTGCAGTCGATAGCAAACTATTGAATTCAAATGAAAATAATGTCTATGTTATAACTTCAGCCGTTAAAAATACATTTGAAAATTGTTGCCATATTTCATGAATTAACTATTTGTGGGAATTGTTAAAAACCTTTTCCTACTAACAATACGGGCAGACACAAAGCTGCATTTTAATGCCAATTGCAAGAAAATTATAACAAATGCATTGTGCCGTCCTGGTACTCAGTCCTATACTGATTTAAAATTGAAAAATTCACCCTTTATTTCTTGTATAAGCATATGTTTTTGCATTATGTTCACAATATATATACCCATAATGAAATGCTGGAAATATTTTGAACACATATCTTATGTATTTAATATTCAAAACACTTTCGTAATAAAACTAACACAACTTACAGTAATGTTTTAATTTTAATTAATGGCGCCTAGAAAAACATTATCCCGTAGGAACATTAACATTTCATGTAATTTCATTCTTAATTAATTTAATAAGTACTTAAGGCAAATGGCACAATCGCGTGCAAATAATTAGGTAATGTTTATATCAGTAGTAAATATAAACATTAGACAAAAGTATTACTGTTTATTATGCTTTGCGATCAATAATTAATGCGGATTTCTTAAATAATCTAAAAAAATACTAATATGATACAAATATTTGCAAAATATTCGTTTTGTATGCATTGAAATAAAATATTTTACAACAATCAAAATGTAAAGGTCCAACTCCAATAACGCTAGACTTCACGAACTTGTTTGTAATTGCAAATATAAATGTTGATGCAATTTTCGATAGGGCGTATTTCAACGCAGTTTTAATTATTTACATCAATTTAAAAATGAGCGTGTTTTTTCCTATTGGTGGTGTTTTTTTGGGGGAGAGAGAATGGGGTCTAATAACGATTTTTATTGTTTATCGAGAGCTTTTTGGTTATCGAATGTTTTTTAGGCTATCGAATTTTTATCTTTTTTGGATAGTTTTATCGTGATTGTCGGTTTTTACGCTGAATGGCTATCGACTTTTGGAGTGGAACTAAAAAATTTAGTGGCTTTTTTTGGCGTTTGACGGATTTTACGCTGGGTGGTTATCGAGAGTTTATGATTTATTAGTTATCGACTTTGGGAGTGGAAAAAAAACGGGCTTTTTATTATTTTGTGTTGCGGTTTTTTCTTGTTTTTATTTGCGAATATCTTTGCGCGCGTTATTATTTTTGTTTTTGTTTTGCGAATTGCGAATTTTTTATTTTTGTTTTTCGAATATCGAATTTTTAAGCGCGTGTGACCAATTTTGAATGAGTATGTGTTTTCCTAATGGGGGTGTTATTTTTTGGGGGGCATGGGGCCTAAAAATGGTTTTTATTGTTTGGTTTAGTTATGGCTTTTATTAGTTTATTTTGTTTTTGGGTTTTATTTTCTTTTTTATTTGGTTTTTCTGATTACAGGTTTTTTGATTGTTATCGGATTTTTTTGTTATCGGATTTTTAATTTTTAATTTTGATTGTTATCGGATTTTCATTGTTATCGGATTTTTTGATTTTTAATTTTTGATTATAATCGGATTTTTGATTTTGAAAATGTTTTGGTTTTCCTAGGTGTTGGCCTCTTTGGAGTTACCGGGTTTTTGCGTTTTTGTTGGCATGTTTTTATCGATTTTTGTTTCGTTTTTTTAATTTTTGTTTTTTTGTTTTTCATACTATGCCTATCGGTATTTCGTTTGTAAGTTTTTGCTTGTTTGTTTTTGCTTTAACGGTTTATTCGCTTTTATCGGTTTTTTCTTTTTGCTTTTATCGGTTTTTCCGTTTTTTGTTTTTGCTTTTATCGGTTCTCGTGTTATGCTTTTTTATCATATTTCTGGTTTATCGGTTTTCCGTTTATCAGGAGTTTAATTTAATTTAATTTAGTGGTTATCAGCTTTTGGAGTTATCGGCTTGGGGTTATCGGTTTAGGGGAGGATCGGGAACATTAATTAATGGTTGTCGGGCTTTTTTGGTTGTCAGGTTTTTGAGGATTATCGGAATTTTTTCGATGATTATCGGAATTTTAGGCTGAATAGTTATCGGAATTTTAGGCTGAATGGTTGTTGGGAATTTTGATTTGTTCAATTCATGTTCATGCTCAGCTCAAACAGAGAGTATTCTTTACTGAATAAAAAAATTTTATTAAAAAATGTTTATTAAAAATTAATGGAGATAAACTGCACAATGTTTTACAGAAAGTAATGTGTCAAAAGCCCAATAACTTAAAGTTTGCTTAAAGCCATGTTAAGCAAATTTAAGCCTTCTCTACCATTCCCTCTCCCTCACTCTGTCCATCACCTTCTACCGCACCATCTCCATCACTCCCTCCCTCAATACTAGAAGAGAGTTTTCGCTAGCGTAATAAAAACAAGTAAAGAAGTTTACATCGGCTAAGCCGATTGCACACATACCTTTTCCTCAGCCTAAAATATGTTAAAACATTACCTTAACAAAAATTCCTGCCGTTTTTGTTGTTCTAGCTCGGATATCTAGTTATACCTAATCTGTTTCTCGATTAAGCTTCTCAAACTCGACATTATTATTAAGCACAATATTTTCGCGAATGGTGGTCATGGTCGAATTTTAACCGTAAGAGAGTATTAATCTAGCTGCGAAATACACAATTCGAAAAAGTGAAAATCAAATTTTTGCGAATTTCGCGGATGGCGGTCTAGGTTAAGTTTTAACTGTAAGGGGGAATTATATCCAGCTGCGAAAGACTCAATTCCAAATAGTGAAAATCAGATTTTTGCAAATTTCGCGAATGATGGGCATGGTCAAATTTTAACCGTTAGAGGACATTTTGTCTAGCTACG
>JAIPUU010000910.1:0-26586 GCA_020466095.1 Chlorops oryzae
TTGATTTTAAAAATAAAAACCGTTTTTTTTTGCATAAATAATAATTTCTGGAGATTGTAATATTTTTTTTCGGAAAGAGCAGAAAAAAATCTATAAAAATCCTTTATTACATTTTTTTCATTTTCCAATTTGCAAGACGTAGAATTTTTTGAATACAAAAAGGCCTGAAAGTTTGACACCCTGTATCTAGGCACCCGGTAAATATTTCCCCTCCTCCTTTTGCACAATTCATGTACTCTCATAGCGCAACATTTCCACCAAGTTTCATCGAAATCCCAGCTATGAAGTTTTTTGAGCGGGTACACTTGACGTGAAATGCCCCATATATTACTATATATGTCACTCTCATAGATTTTGGGCGGGACATTTCGCGCCAGTTAGAAAGAGATGTTACTCGGCAGCCTAAAAAAGAGCGAGAGAGAAATACTTTTGGTGAGTACCTAAGTGAAAAATACTCATTTTGGTGGGTACCCAAGACCGTGGTGGGTACCCAAGACCGTGTTGAAAAGAGCCAAAATAGAAACGGCTCCTGAGTGACATATATAGTTATAATATGATGTATTATCTTATAAATATCGGCGACGCACCAGTCCATTTTGACGATATACACACTTTGAAAAATTCATAAAAATGAAATTCGGCTGTCAAATAGCAAAATGACAGCTCATTGCCAATCTCAAAGTTGGCAATCGCAGCGAAGCAATATTGCTTGCCATATATTGCCATCTTTTCAAAATGAGCGGTCTCCATTGGCAATATTGCTCAAGTTGACAGATTGCTAGCAATAATTATTGCCTGTCGAGGCGCCATGTTATGAAACGAGCAATTTTTCTCTACCCCCCGCTCTGCGTCTCGCCTACAAACGAAAAAATTGCCGGCGATAATTGCCCTAGTGTAAAAGGCCTCATTCAGATCCGAAAACGGATCCGCAGGCGAAGAATTTTGCGGGTTTTTGCGGACAAATCGTCCGTTTTCGGATCCGAAAACGATTCGCGTATACACACTTCGTCGCTCAGTTTGTGGCACAAGAACGTTCATTTACGACTCGCGCAAACCTCCGCCTGCGGATCCGTTTTTGGACGTTTTGTCGAAGGTTTTGCGGGTTTCCTATAAGCATTTTTCTATTGGAACTTTAATAAGAAAATTTTATTGGTTTTGCTTTTTCTTTTATTTGATATTTCTTTTCATGCGTGTTAACAGAAATTTCTTCGTATTCTTAACATATTTATTTAAGTAGGTAATAACTTTTCCTTTAGCCAAAGAATTTTTAAAATGCATGAACTTAAATCTGGGGTCGAGAGTAGTTGAAATAGAAAGAATTGCGGAATGTTCAATATTATCAAACCTCCTTGCAAGCTGTTTTTTTATTTCCTCTTTAAATTTTATAATCATTTCGTTTTTTGGTTTGATATTTTCAATGACCTCCCGGACGCAACTAACTAGTGGTATAACTTTGCTCACTGTGACGTAACTATCTCCAGAAATTTCCTTCGTTAATTTCTCAAAGGGGCAAAGTAATTCTACCATTTCTCGTATAACTTCAATTTCACTGCTCGATGTCATTGGGGGAGCTTCTGGTCGGCTCAAAAGTAAAGCTCCCACAGTGACCACTAATTCGATGAAACGCTGTAACATGTAAAAGCATGAATTCCATCGAGTTCTAACATCAAGAATCATTTTTTTTATTTGGCCTTCTTTTAATCCCAGATCCAGTTGTCTTTTCCTTAACTCATCACTGGCATTGACGCTTTTTTTAATGAACTTAATTATATCTCGGACCTTACTTATTAACTCAGTACAGTTTTTCGCTTCGGCAATGGATTTAGTTACGACTAACAGGTTGGCTGATAAGTCCCCGGTCTAACAAAGAAAAACACATTTTTTTGTCAAAATTCGTTTTTATTATTCAACATAGTTCCCTTCAAGAGCGATACAACGATTATAACGACCTTCCAATTTTTTGATACCATTTTGGTAGTACTCCTTCGGTTTTGCCTCAAAATAGGCCTCAGTTTCGGCGATCACCTTTTCATTGCAGCCAAATTTTTTCCCTGCGAGCATCCTTTTGAGGTCTGAGAACAAGAAAAAGTCGCTGGGGGCCAGATCTGGAGAATACGGTGGGTGGGGAAGCAATTCGAAGCCTAATTCATGAATTTTTGCCATCGTTCTCAATGACTTGTGGAACGGTGCGTTGTCTTGGTGGAACAACACTTTTTTCTTCTTCATATGGGGCCGTTTTGCCGCGATTTCGACCTTCAAACGCTCCAATAACGACATATAATAGTCACTGTTGATGGTTTTTCCCTTCTCAAGATAATCGATAAAAATTATTCCATGCCCATCCCAAAAAACAGAGGCCATTACTTTGCCAGCGGACTTTTGAGTCTTTCCACACTTCGGAGACGGTTCACCGATCGCTGTCCACTCAGCCGACTGTCGATTGGACTCAGGAGTGTAGTGATAGAGCCATGTTTCATCCATTGTCACATATCGACGCAAAAACTCGGGTGTATTGCGAGTTAACAGATGCAAACACCGCTCAGAATCATCAACACGTTGTTGTTTTTGGTCAAATGTGAGCTCGCGCGGCACCCATTTTGCACAGAGCTTTTTCATATCCAAATATTGATGAATGATATGACCAACACGTTCCTTTGATATCTTTAAGGCCTCTGCTATCTCGATCAACTTCATTTTACGGTCATTCAAAATCATTTTGTGAATTTTTTTTGATGTTTTCGTCGGTAACCACCTCTTTCGCGCGCCACTGCGTTCACCGTCCTCCGTGCTCATTTCACCACGCTTGAATTTTGCATACCAATCAATTATTGTTGATTTTCCTGGGGCAGAGTCCGGAAACTCATTATCAAGCCAAGTTTTTGCTTCCACTGTACTTTGTCCTTCAGAAAACAGTATTTTATCAAAACACGAAATTCCTTTTTTTCCATTTTTTTCCAATAACAAAGTTGCTTCACAAAAGACGCTCTATCTCACAAACTAATTGACTAACAGACGTCAAATTTTGACACGAATCATTTGAAGGTTGCCACTATATAAAAATAATATGCATTTAATACTAGCGACGCCATCTATGTGTCAGACCGGGGACTTATCAGCCAACCTGTTATATTGATGGTGTGAGCAAAGCAAGGAATGATCTTTTTTTCTCCAAACAAGTTCCGGTTAACTTTCATTACGTATTATCGTTATCTGTGATAACGGCTGAAACCATTTTCAATGGAAATATTCCAATCAGCGAAAATACATTTTAGTTTTTCAGCAATGTACTCCGATGTGTGGCTTTCAGTCAATTCGAAAACAACCTAATGTTCCGCTGAGGAGCTTGGAATTATCCAGAAGTGTATTGTAATGCCTACAAATGATTTGTTTTGCATCGTTTCTGTCCAAATATCGTACGTGATGCAAAATTTTCAGCATTCATTATATATGTTTTAAACAGATCACTTATTTCCGCATATTTATCGTCGATCCTGGCTTTGATTGTTTCCCGACTTGGTACCATATATAAAGGACAAACTTCCTTCATCAGGGTAAGAAACCCTTACCTTCTACGGTGCAAAATGGTCTGTTATCCATGATTATGAAGTTCAATATAGCTTCGGTTGTTTTTTTAGACTTCGCACCATCTTGTGTTGTTATGCTCCTTATGTTGTTCATGAAGTCATCGACGTTTGGCTGTGTAGCTTTCTTCGGCCCATCAACATGACGAAGAACACTGCTGGGTTGTGTCATTGGAACTGCATTTTGTGAGGAAACTATTTGTTCACCGTTTCTTGAACCTGAACTAATCGAAGGATTCAAAATCTCCACATTATTCCAATCACTTGTTACAGAAGTTGCAACATTCCTTTCCATGAAACTTGTAATATTTTTAACTGGTTTGGATTTCTTTATCGGTACTTCATCAACTTGCCATTGTTTCGAATGTTTATTTTCTAAATGACCACGAAGATTGGACGTATTACCTGAAGTTTTTAAGGTTTTTCTGGCAATATCTTGCACACAGCTTCTTTGTCACTTATTTTGTTGAAATAATTCCAAATTTTGCTCTTGAATGGTGGCATCATATAGAACTATAGCTGCAACTTCGGCCAAAAGCTATTACGTGGTACACCACACTTACTATTACGTGGTTCACCACAACACTCGGCTTATGGCGTGGTTCACCACATTTGAACTTTTTCACTCAAATCATGCCATAACGCGCCAAAATTTGGCCGAATTTGCAGCTATAGTTCTATATGGGTGGCATTGTTTTCTACAAGTAAGCAAAAATGCAATAAGCAATAATATTGTATGACAATTTATCGCATCCCTATTGATAAGCTCAATCATAAATATTTAGGGCGTCATCCTTAACAAGCCTTTGTACCCAGATGGAAATTTGTGACAAATTCCATTAGAATATACTTGCAGCCATAAAATACATAATCAGGGGTGTCACAGAATCCGATAGCTGTCGGAATTGGATTTTAAGTCGACTGAATTTTCATATGTATGTCATAGACAGCCGGGTAAAATTGGGTTGTGTGCAATTAATAACCGATAATAGTTCCGATTCCAAACCAAAAACAACAAAATTTGAGAATTTTGTATGAAATTTCGATCGGTTTTAATTCCGATTCCGACAGTTATCGGATTCTGTGACACCCCTAAATACTTACTTTCGATTCCTATACAGCGTATAAAAACTTGAAACTGAATTTATCTGAAAACACGTCTTTTCAATTACAGCGATATCGATGTTTTTAGCTTTGCTGGCGATGTATCGACGATGTATCGTTACCCAAACATCGATGCCAAACATCGATGTTTAACAAACGATACATCGATGTTTCCAAAACATCAATGTATCGTTTGCATCCCTACATACACCTGCGTCAAAAAAATTTAAGATCCTGCACAACAGATAAATGTGTATATTAATAATTTATATGTAAATTTATAAATATTAATTACATTAATTAAAAGGCGTTTTTTGGCGAAATGCCTTTTCCACAAAAAATTTGTTTCTTCTTTTACGGATATTGTGCGTGTCAAATTGTGCGTATTTTATTCATTTTTTTCCATAACAATTTGCCTCGTATTAAAAAAAAAATTTGGGTGCGAACCGTTAAGTCCACGCAACTATGTTAAGTACTTTTTATTGATTTATATTTTTGCCACATGGTAATTTGTATAGCCTCTAAAACATTTCATTGAAAAAAAAAACAATGGAGCAGATGTAGTTTTCCACCTCCTCTTCGATTTTATTTGTTTTTTGCATACTCCTAAAATAGAGGGCCCCGAGCTCAAATCTTCAATAAAAATTTTCGGAAAGACCGCTTTGGCCGCAGGCGAAAAGTTGTCTATAAGAGACAGACTTAATACTTTACGGTATTGTGATGAGGGGGCTCGATCAGAAAAATAATGCCGAACGAAAATATGTAGACACACAACCATCGACTTAAAAATTTTATCATACCTTTTTAGAGACCTTGAATGTCAAGATTGGCAGAACTATAGACTCATTAGATTTCACCCATAAAAATACCTTCCTACTGAAAAGTAAAAAAAAATTTTTTAAGTCTTTTACAAAAACAAAATCAAAAAAATTAAGAAAAAAATTAAAAAAAAAAAAAATATTTACAAAATTTTCCTCAGTTCATCAATTGAAAATAACATGCACGATTCGAATTCAGAACTTTCAATTTCTTTTTGATTTCAAAAGACCCCAAAACGCGATATCAAAACTCACACACAAAAATCACACACACATGATGAAAATTTTCGACTGCACTAATCCCAGCAAACATATTTGGAGGGCTCAGAAATATGAGTCCGATATGAGTCCGAAATATGTGGGAAATATGAGTCTTAGAAATACAAATTCCTAGAATTGAGATTTTTTGGAATTGCTGTTTTTACGTTCAAGGAAGATGAACAAAAATTTAGTCAAAGTGCAACTGTCGAACAAATCAGTTTAAATTTTGTAGTGCAATAAATTTCAAGTTTTGTAGCAAATACTTTGGTAAGTGTGAATTGTGTGATATTTAAAATGTCAAGAAGAAGTGATCGTAAGACGGCAGTACAGGTGATCAAAACATTAAAAAGAAAATATGAAGTTGAGAAATATTTTAATATTGCGATTTGTATCCCCTAAGCGCGTTACGTAATATAATATATGAACGGCCCCAAAGCACTTGGTTTAAAGTAATAAAATTTTTGTGTTTACCATTTCAGGAAAACGAAATTTTTTGATTGGAATCCCGGACCTGGATAAGCATAGCAGGAAAAATTTCTTTGCAGAATTTGGCTATCACAAGTGCCTTTAAGGGTAATCTCTTAGAACTCTTGTAAAATTTTCTTAATTTAAGTTGAATAATTTTTTCAGAAGCTTTTTCCCGAAAGTTTTCCAATGAACCCGATTTCAAAAAGTGCACCACCAAGTTGTTTCAAACCGCACGGGATCGTGTCAAATATAGCAATAAAAAAGTTAAACTAACATAAACTATACCAGCAACAACAATAGCAATAATAATAATAGTACTCAAAACGTTTATATATTTTTGAGCACTTTTGTACACTAAAGAATAATTTTTTAATTTATTTTCTTATTGTTATAAAGAATTGTTTTTATGATTTAGTTCCGAAATTTTGAATGCGTTATTTTCACATTGTTAAAATAAAAGTAAAAAATTTAAAATAATAACAAAAAAACTTTTTTGTTTATGTTGTCGCCGTGGCGTGACGTAGCGTGTAAATAAGAGTAATCGTTAAGAGTCGATAAAGGAGTAATCGAAGACCGATGAGTTGAGAGGAGTCAGTCAGCGATCGAAAGTAAAACGGAGAAGAAGCGTACGAGCGTGCACAAAGTTTAAGTTTTTTCTATTTTGTAATTTAATACATTGACACATATGTCTTTTCATTTTCGCTTTACAACTTTCAAGTAATTTTCAGTCAATTTAATAAACATATGTCAATAAAATTCTCTAAACCGTGCGACTTAATCTACTCCGACGCGAATGCGGTAACAAATGCTTAAACTTTTAAAACTATTACCGCGCGTGACTCAACCTAACCTCGCCGTTAATATAAACGTGCAAAAATAGACAATAAAAAAAATATGCCGAACTACGACGGTGAGAACATTTGCAGAAAATGTTGTGAAGGGGAAACCGAGCACATGGTGCAGTGTGACACATGTGACCGGTGGTACCACTATGGGTGCGTTGACGTCGACGCCGACGTCGAAGCCGAGGACAAGAGCTTCAACTGCGACTTGTGCATACATATAAGCAAAACGCCAACGGCGGAAGTCGCCAGCATGCAGCCTGTGCTCGAGGAAATGCAGAGTTTGAGACACATACCAACAACTAAAACAGTTGCAGCCTTTGTGTCAGTGATCACGCCACCATCGAATACAACAACGACAACGACGTCAAGCATAAGCCAACCGTTGGTAACCTCGAATGTTCGACAACAACAAGCAAGACGTCTTCGCCAGAAGGAGACAACTGCAACACCAACAAATACGGCCTTTCCTAAGCAGTCAACAACCAGCATTTATCAAAGCGAGACAGCTCCAGCATCGTGCTCAGTACATTCCAACACGACACACCAGCAAGCCACCGGTCACTGTGCGAAAGAGATGGCAACGGCCTTTAATCCATCTATCCCGCTCCTGACAGCAGACGAAATCCACATTGAAAGGAAACAGACGGACTCCAATTCTACTTCCAGACAAACGCAGTTAGAGCTTGAAATGCTAGAAGAGGAGAGAAAATTACGTCACGAATATTTGCAGAAGAAGTACGCAATTCTCGCGAAGGGCGGTGACGTGAATATAGGATCGTTTAATGTGTGTGGGCTATCAAATACGCAAGGACCAACCTCAGCTCAAATTGCGGCTAGACAAATAATTCCAAGGGAGCTTCCTACCTTCGACGGAAATCCAGAAAATTGGCCCCTTTTTATAAGTGCGTATGAAAATACTACTAATATGGGTGGATTTTCTCTTGCAGAGAATTTAGTACGATTGCAAGCGTGCCTAAAGGGAAAAGCTTTGGATATGGTCAAAAGCAAGCTTCTAATACCTGCGCTTGTTCCAGACATAATCGCTACGCTGAGAATGTACTTCGGCAAACCTGAATTGATAGTGGAAAGGATGATCGACAAAGTGCGACAAGTACCTGCACTAAAAGATAAGCTGGAGACGCTCATCGAACTCGCGCTAGCGGTTAAAAATATCTGCGCTATTATGCAAGCGTGCGAATTGCATGATCATCTCAACAACCCGATGCTAGTAAGAGAGCTCGTGAACAAGCTACCACCGCAATACAAACTTAACTGGGCGATGCACCCAAAAGGCCAAGATCCCGTAGTAACGACTTTCAGTAACTGGCTTCAAACCCTAGCGGAAGCAGCCGCGACCGTTGTTACACCCGTTTACAACAACAAAAAAGGCCTCAGCCGTCAATGTACATGCAGAGAAGACGGACAAAATCGCATGCGTTTCCTGCGGAGAGGAGCATAAACTCGCAAATTGCGAACAATTCCTCGCGATGTCGACGAATGAAAGATGGGAATTCATAAAGGAGAAAAAACTTTGCCGCAAATGTCTCACTAAACACAGGCGCAGATGCTACGAGGAGAACAAATGCAACGTGGACAACTGCGACGCACAACACCACCCGCTTCTACATTCAGCGCGGCCTCAGGGGAATCGCGGTCCAGGCTCCGCATCCACGAGCGCCCAACCGACTCGTCCAGTGGCAACAAACGAACAATCGGTGGCGAACGTCAACACTCATGAAGGCGGGGAAGGGGCCCTGTTTCGCATCGTACCAATCAAGCTGTTTATGGAAGACGGGTACATAAGCACTTATGCGTTTCTAGACGAAGGGTCGTCGGTGACGCTCATCGAAGAAAATATTTTCGACCAACTAGGGATAAACGGCAAAAGAGACCCCAGTGGCGGATCCAGGATTTGGGAAAGGGGGGGGTCCAAAACTTTTTGATAGAGGCAGAAAAATAATTTTTGTTTATTTTAAATACATTTAACAGCTTCATACAATTAATAAAAAAAAATTTTTTTTGTCCACTCTTTGGCCCATATTTATGTACGAGTATGAGTTGAAGTTTTGTGCTCTGAGCTACCATCAAAATGTACTCTGAGATATTCCAAATAATAGTTCCCAAAACACTCTAATCTATATACATTAAGGTGGGCGCCAAATGTATGGAAAAAATTAGGTTTGTCCAATTCTGTCTGCCAGTGGCTCAAATGTTTGGTATTTATCAAAAACTTGCGTGTGCAAAATTATGAAGATTAAGCAAAGTTTAGAGGTGGCGCAATGGCCTCAAAGAAAAAAAATTAGTATTTTTCATCATTCAAATATCCATAACTTAAGAACTACTTTTCCTAGCTACACGCAATGTTCTTAGACCGAAAAACATCCATTATCAATCCCACTCTTTTTCAAAAGGGTCAACTTTTTCACCTTAGCCGTGAAACTCTATCTCAAAAATGAAATAGACTTACCATAGAAAAATTGGGAAACATTTTTCTCTTGTCCTCAACGGGGCCAATGCCAATCTGAGAAAGGCGATAATGATGCGGGACTTATTATTTCTCAGCAAGGAAACATTTTCGATTGCTTATCATACTGAGCTACTCTAATAGCTTAAGATAGCACACATTCAAAATTGGTCATATTTCATGTTGCTGGAATTTAACGAAAACAACATTGCTCAAAGCTTGCCTTCTAACATATGATGAAATACACAACAAGATATTGATGTACATAAAAAAAATTATTTAAAATCATTGCAGCTTTTAATTAATTAATAAAAGAAAAATAGCACTACTTATATGAAAATAAATACGATTTAAGTGTTGGAGCATTTTAAGTAGCACAAATGTACAAAAAAGGACCCTTAATAAGCTTGAAAAATATAAAGAAACATAAATAATGTAAGCCTGAGCTATTCGTCGGTCATTTTCGACGTTAAGACGACTAAAGTTTTACTTAAGAAGCACAATGAGACAAGAGCGTTTGAATGGTCTTCCATCCCTGAATATTCACGCAGGAATCGCACTCAGCGATTTCAATAAAAATTTAATTCGTGCCTTTAAACAACTAATGATTTTCTAATTGATTTAACATTAATTCGAAATTTTTCACTGAAAAATAGTATACTGAGGCCCGATATTACAGTGCATACTTAAGGTCTCCTTAGCACTTCAGTAAAGCTTAAGTCTGTAAAGCATTTTAACAGTACAAATTTTAAGTGCTCCTTAAATAAGTTTTCAATTTAATTTATTGAAGGAATTTCACTAATTTTACGAATTTTAAAAAAGTAAAACTAAATATATAGGCTTTTTCAAATGTTGCCTGCCGCAAACAATTTTCGTGAGTTTTGGATAAAAATTGACTGTTAAACCGCTTGACACTGAAGGTGTTCTTAAGTCTTCAAGCTTCCTTAACTTAAGTATGTATATATTTAGTTAATTCTTGATGAAAAATTTATTATATATTGCAAAAACAAAGGTTATGATATTCTCTTGCTAATAGCATGTTAAGTTCTTATCTTTGAATTATAGAAAATTTTGAATTTATAGAAAAGATTCTTAAGGGGTTTGGAATTCACGTGTAAATGGCCCAAACATCGATGCCAAACATCGATGTTTAACAAACGATACATCGATGTTTCCAAAACATCAATGTATCGTTTGCATCCCTACATACACCTGCGCAAAAAAATTTAAGATTCCTGGCCAACAGATAAATGTGTATAAAATAATTTATATGTAAATTTATAAATATTAATTACATTAATTAAAAGGCGTTTTTTGGCGAAATGCCTTTTCCACAAAAAATTTGGTTTTCTTTTTTACGGATATTGTGCGTGTCAAATTGTGCGTATTTTATTCATTTTTTTCCATAACAATTTGCCTCGTCCACGCAACTATGTTAAGTACTTTTTGTTGATTTATATTTTTGCCACATGGTAATTTTTATAGCCTCTAAAACATTTCATTGAAAAAAAAAAACAATGGAGCAGATGTAGTTTTCCACCTCCTCTTCGATTTTATTTGTTTTTTGCATACTTCCTAAAATAGAGGGCCCCGAGCTCAAATCTTCAATAAAAATTTTCGGAAAGACCCGCTTTGGCCGAGGCGAAAAGTTGTCTATAAGAGACAGACTTAATACTTTACGGTATTGTGATGGGGCTCGATCAGAAAAATAATGCCGAACGAAAATATGTAGACACACAACCATCGACTTAAAAATTTTATCATACCTTTTTAGGGACCTTGAATGTCAAGATTGGCAGAACTATAGACTCATTAGATTTCACCCATAAAAATACCTTCCTACTGAAAAGTAAAAAAAAATTTTTAAGTCTTTTACAAAAACAAAATCAAAAAAATTAAGAAAAAAATTAAAAAAAAAAAAATATTTTACAAAATTTTCCTCAGTTCATCAATTGAAAATAACATGCACGTTCGAATTCAGAACTTTCAATTTCTTTTTGATTTCAAAAGACCCCAAAACGCCATATCAAAACTCACACACAAAAATCACACCACATGATGAAAATTTTCGACTGCACTAATCCCCAGCAAAACATATTTGGAGGGCTCAGAAATATGAGTCCGATATGAGTCCGAAATATGGGGAAATATGAGTCTTAGAAATACAAATTCCTAGGGAAATTGAGAAATTTTTTGGAAATTGCTGTTTTTACGTTCAAGGAAATGAACAAAAATTTAGTCAAAGTGCAACTGTCGAACAAATCAGTTTTAAATTTTGTAGTGCAATAAATTTCAAGTTTTGTAGCAAATACTTTGGTAAGTGTGAATTGTGTGATATTTAAAATGTCAAGAAGAAGTGATCGTAAGACGGCAGTACAGGTGATCAAAACATTAAAAAGAAAATATGAAGTTGAAAATATTTTAATATTGCGATTTGTATCGAAAAAAAATATAAAAATTAACCCCCTCCCCCCCCCTAAGCGCGTTACGTAATATATGAACGGCCCCAAAGCACTTGTTTTAAAGTAATAAAATTTTTGTGTTTACCATTTCAGGAAAACGAAATTTTTTGATTGGAATCCCGGGACCTGGATAAGCATAGCAGGAAAAAATTTCTTTGCAGAATTTGGCTATCACAAGTGCCTTTAAGGGTAATCTTTTAGAACTCTTGTAAAATTTTCTTAATTTAAGTTGAATAATTTTTTCAAAAGCTTTTTCCCGAAAGTTTTCCAATGAACCCGATTTCAAAAAGTGCACCACCAAGTTGTTTCAAACCGCACGGGATCGTGTCAAATATAGCAAAAAAAAGTTAAACTAACAAAACTATAAACAGCAACAACAATAGCAATAATTAATAAAAGTACTCAAAACGTTTATATATTTTTGAGCACTTTTGTACACTAAAGAATAATTTTTTAATTTATTTTCTTTATTGTTATAAAGAATTGTTTTTTTGATTTAGTTCCGAAATTTTGAATGCGTTATTTTCAAATTTTAAAATAAAAGTAAAAAATTTTAAAATAATAACAAAAAAACTTTTTTGTTTATATAGCGAAAGTAAGGTCGAATTTGAAGTGAATGTGCAGGGCAAGAGTCCTTTATGACTCATATGTACGGGGAAATAATAGTCAGATATGAGTGCAGAAAGAGTCCTATATGACTCCTATTTATTGGGAAATAAGAGTCAGATATGAGTTCAGAAAGAGTCCTATATGACTCCTATTTATTGGGAAATAAGAGTCAGATATGAGTGCAGAAAGAGTCCTATATGACTCTTATACCGGCTCATTCGGTATAATAATAATAATAATAGTCTTTATTCAACTCAAAATTTATAACAATTCAAATGCTTAAGCCTAAACTTAATACTATAGAATTTTATTGAACAAGATAACGACTATGATCCTCCGGACCGTTTGTCGGGATTTGGTTTTAACTTAAAATTTCTATTATTTCTTTTCTGTATAGTAGGGCATTTTTTAAATAAAGGATTAACTCTTCGAATTTATTTTCATTTACATCATTCAAAGTATCAATAATATCATTTTCGGTCAGCCTAGACTTTCTAAAATACTTTAATCTATGCTCCCTAAGTATTGGACATCTTCCAAGGAAATGGCGAAGATCCTCGACCTCCCCCAAATTGCACAGTGGGCAGACTCTAGTGCGCGCCTGATTGTAAATACTTCCATTTAAATATATCAAGTCGCATCGTGCCTTAATTACCCAAGTTATTTTGCTCAAATTTAATTGGAAGTATTTTACACTTGTTTCAGGATCTACAAACTTATAAATCCTTTGGCTATTTATTTTATTTTCTATATTCTCGTTTTTCTTCAAAAAGCTTCAACTTTGTGATAAGGTATTTTCTATTTGCATTCCACGCTCGTTGTGTCATGCCTTCTTCCAGGTAATTCCATGTAGTGACCCTAACTGGTTGGGCTTGTTAGCCAAAATACCTGATTGCGAATAACTTCCTTTGTTAGCAAGTTTGGCAACCTATTCTCGCCATAACAAAACAGGGTTTTATTTATATATAACCGTAAATTTAAATCAAGCGAATATAAATGACCATCCTCAATGTTGGTTTCTAAAGAAAGTGTTAAGTAGGTGTTGTTAATGGTAATTTAAAAATTTTTTTAGGAAATAAAATTTGTAATGAGTCTACTTCATCAAAGCATGCAAAACCCCAGACTTGAGCCCCGTATGTTTTGAATCGCGCGGCACACCGCTTCAAATAGTTTCCATTTAGAGTTTTAATGACACACAATCTTTATTTAAAAAGTTCATTCGGTATATGAATTCGGACTCATAAAAGTCGACCATCGCAAGAAGGGAAACACATTCATTTGGGACTCCTAAAATGAGCTCATTATGAGGGCTCAGACTCCATATTAGGACTCATAAATGACTCATATCTGACTCCAAATGTTTGCTGGGAAGAAGCCAAAAATGAAACGGACAAAGAAATTAAAAAGTAGAAACTGTTTTAAGTTAAATATGTATATCAAATGAGAGTGAAGAAACGGGAAAAAGTACTATAGGAGGAAAGGAGATGTAAAATATACGGCCTGCTGTGCGAATTTTTCATTCAGTTATTTAGTAGCCCATCTCCTCGCATGATTTTCAAATTGGAAATCACTCAAAGAGCGCACTGAGACTTTTGTTACCTCTTTACTATTTATACTCTTTGGTTACATACCACGCGCGATTCACTCAATACTCTAATACTGTAAGTACTTAGAGTGATCTTTAAGTGATAGAATCATTTGTAATGATGCTGCCAAATTATAACTGTACCCGCAGAGCTAATTACAAATACCAATTTGACTCGAAAAAAACAATTCCTTGTAGTATTTGTTCTTGTAATTTTATAAATTTATGTTTTGAGCGTATTTATCGCGATTTCTTCTTTATTTGTGTTGCACTATACAAAGAGTACCTGAAAATATCGAAAAAGCAAATGCATTTGTGCAGCCCTCTAATAGGAAGAACTTGAAAACGAAACCCGCCCAACATTCGCAAAATCATCCGAAAGCGAAAGTCATTGTATAAATCTATATTATCCCATTTTCGTGTGACGGAAAGAATCCGTGTATAAAACTAGTGAGTTACCTAGATTAATACGCGTATCTGGCTTGCTGGGTATAGGTCTAACTCTTCTTCTTCCTAATCCCTGCAGTGTGTTAAGAGCTACGCTGCTTCAACATATGCATATAGCATGAGGAAAAGAGAAGCATGCAATGGCAGCGAAATCTTTAGCTCAGCTCTGGTGAAATGCACTGCCACATTTATTTGTAATTTTGAAAATGAAAAACTGAAAACTAATCAAGGATTCTCAATATCAAGGAGAAATAGAAATTGTTTTTTTAGTCCTACCCTGTCTACATAACTTTTTGGTCACACTGTTTCAGCAAAAAAATACTAAATTTTATATTGTCCCAAGAAATTTCCCGTAATTCAAAAATTTGTTAAATTAATTTAAATTTAACAAAAAAAAAAATTCGTTGGAAACATTTGCCAAAAAAATCCTTTACTTTTTATTAAAAATTTAAATTATTGGAAAATTTTTAAGAATTTTTATTAAAAAAACCGAACCGCCACTTTTTGGGCAACCGGTTGGAAAAAATAGGAAATTTTTTAAAATTTTGAAAATTTTTTTTGTTTATTTTTTTTTGGAAAAAAATAAAAATTTTTTTGGATATAGGAAATTTTTTTGAATATTTTTTAATTTAAAAAAAAAAAGGAAAAATAATCAAGGGAAAATGAATTAATAAATTTCCAAGAAAAAGATTGAGACCAAAAGGAAAAATTTTTTTATAATTAAAAATTCCAAAAGCATTCCTTTGGTTTAAAAATGGTTTAAATATACAATTTTTTACTTTTTCCTGTAAAAAAAAAAAAATTTTAAAAAAAATTTGGAAAAGTTGGGAAATTAAATTATTATAATTTGAAAATAAGTAAAAAATAAAAATTTATTTTTTGTTGGAAAAAACTTTATTCCCTTTGTTTTGGGCTTAACCCTCTTACTTTTTGGGGCATCTTTATTTACTTTAATCAAACAAAAAATTTAACCCCAATAACCCCGTAATTAAAACATCTTTGAATTTTTAAAAGGCAAAAGCAATATTTCATTACAAATGCTCAAATGACAAACAAAAAAATGGGCAATTTTTATTTTATATTTAAAACATTAACATTTTAGAATGAAAATTTTTTTGTTTAAGGAATTTTTTTTTGGCCGGAACGAAATTAAATCATTTAAAATTAAAAAAAAAAATTTTTTAAAAAAAATTTTTTTTTCTAATAAACAACAACTTTTAACTTGGCAAATTTTATAAAAACGGAATCCCAAATTTGGTATGATTTTTCGGTGAAAATTTTAAAGGAAATCTTAATTTAGGGTAAATTTCGTCTTTTTGAATGGAGACCAACCAATGGTTTAAGTTTTGGAAAAAATTAAAAATCTTTAATTTATGTGAAATTCCATATAATGCTAGATAGGCAATAAAAACATGTAAATCTGCAACTTTCGATGGGCGTTAAACCCAAAGTGGCGTGACAGCCGCGATATTTTTTGCGTTTTTTTTTTTGAGGAGAACTCAATTAAGAAGTGTCCCGAATTTCAAGTCCCTAGGTCCGAAATCAAAATTTTGACTTGTGCACTTATATGGGATGTGGGCGTGGCATGGGCGGATTTCCAAGATTTTTTAAAATATATCTTAACTAAGCCCACAGAAGTGTTTCTGCAAAATTTCAATGCTCAAATCCACCCCTTCTATTTTTTTCCAAAAAATATATGGAGCGGCCCCACTGTGCGACGCCATGTTTCTTTGATAATTTTCTTGCAAGTGGCATTATAGTGCCACTTTGTGTCTACCCGTATTGTTGTTGGTAGCTTTCTGGTGAATTTCTCAAAATTGTTGAATTTCCTATTCCTGCCTTAGGTTTTTGTTGGTAGCTTTTTGGTTAGTTTCCCCAATCTGTTGAATTTCCTAAACCGGCCTAATGGTGTATTTCCCCATCGCGGCAGATCCTTTTCGACATATAGAACTATGGCTCCGTGAATTTTGGCCCGTGAATTAAGCCCGCGATAAGTTTTTGGTCGCGGCCTAAATTCATTTTGCGAATGAAATATGACCGCGATAAAAAATCAAATTTTATCGCGGTCAAAATTCATTTTTTCGTTGCGGCCTTATTTCATTCGCAAAATGAATTAAGACCGCGCGGCCAAAATTCATTTTTTCGTTGCGGCCTTATTTCATTCGCAAAAATGAATTAAGACCGCGCTGTCAAAATAAATTTTTTTCGTTTCAAAAATGAATTCCGACGAAATATTATCAATTACACTACCCAGCCGGACTTTATCGCATGCATGACAAAAGCATCGATGCAGAAGTATGGAAGAATGCATATGTAAAGACACCAATTGGTGCTGTTTCGAATGGTTTTGTAGTGAAAATTTCATGGAAGCAAGAGCTCGTTACAAGAGACCTTCTTCAAACGAAATTTTCATTTGAAAAAGGGTTGATTACTCCTTTTTCCAATAAATATCTTATGCAATTTTCATAAAAACAGTGTTTTGCATATTTCAAATTTTCTGCTATCATTTACACATTTTTTGAGAAAATTTCATTCACTTCTGCTTTTCATCCAAGTGCATTTAGAACTAAAAAATTGTGATGGAATCGGTAATGTTTTATGTTATTGTTGATCAACACTATGAGCTAGCGTTATGTTATAACATAGTCAATGAAGTACTTTTAACAGACATGGAAATAAAACATTTTAATATTAAAAAAAAAAAAATATTTATATTTCTGTACCTCCCAGATCCCAGTAGCGTAAACTTATTTCAAACGAAACTTTCATTTGTATTGGATTATATACTCTATTTTCAAATGAAATAATCAGCACGTTGGATCCTTCTTAAGCCAACCAGCATGACTTTTTTCCCAAATGAAGTTTTCATGCGGACCAAGGTCATACACTCCTTTACCAAATGAATAACACATGAATTTTGATATACTGAAAATAGCGGCCATGTCGAACAAACTTCATTAGAAGTAAGGGTTAGTAATGCGAGTATCGCAGCATGAATTTTCACCACTTCGGAAGTACTGCAGAAGTAGTGAAATTTCCGGCTGGGTAGCTTACACCGAAATGCTCCAAGAACCAAAGATCTGAATTCTATAGTGAAATTTTTCCGCAGATTCCGAAAATGGCAAAAAAAAAATTTTTCTATCGGACATTTTTTCCCGTTATTTGAGAAAAACCCGTTTTTTCGAAAAATATTTTTATGTCATTGGTATTTTCGCTATAGCACCGCTATTTTTAATCGAAAAATAAAAAAAAAAAATCAAAATAATACACAGTTGTAAAGCTTATATTCCAGCTATAAAACGGTGCATCGAACGTTTCTACACATCTAATACTTAAATTACTACATCGTAAAGTGTAGAGGAAAAAAGTGTAATTTTTTAGTTTTTTTACCATGTTTTAAATTTTTCAGATAACGGCGATTCTACACCAGACCCCGTAAAAAACTTGTTAGGCCTTGGTTTCAAAGCCAATTCAATTCGAAACATTTTTAAGTACCCAAACTTCAAAATCGGTTAAGTATTTTTAAAGTTATAGCCAATTTTCCAAACAAACCCAAAATGAATATTTTTAAAGATGTATGAAAAGATGCAGCGGCCCGCAGTGGTATTGCTCCATACATTTCTTGGAAAAAATAGAAGGATGCTCCTAGGATCATGAAATTTTGCACAGCTAATTTTTTGAGCCTAGTCAAGAAAAATTGCAAAAATGGTCAAAATCGGTCTAAATTGGTCAAAATCGGTCAGTCCCTAGAGGTACCCTCCATAGAGCTTTATTGCAACTTTATATGGGCGGTACATATAAATGTAGGCCGATCTTAACGAAACTCGGCCAGAAGGTTTGGAAACCAAAGTCATAGTTGTGTGGTATAAATGATTGAAGTGTTCGGTCCCTAGGGGGTACCTTCCTTGGACCAATAGTAAAAATTTCTGTATATTTTCATTTAATAATAGGCTAAACATTCAAAATACTTAACTGACTTTGAAGTTTGGGTGCTTAAAATGTTTCGAATTGAATTGGCTTTAAAACCCAGGGCCCAACAAATTTTTACCGGGTCCGGTGTAGAATCGCCATTATCTTGAAAATTGAAAACGTGTTAAAAAATCATAAAATTTTATTTTCTTTCTCTACATTTTACGATGTAGTAATTTAAGTATTTGAGGTGCAGAAACGTTTATCAGTATATCTGTTATATGCGCTGCAACATTAGCTTTACAACTGTAATTATTTGTATTCCTCGAAAAATAGTGGTGTTATAGTGAAAAAACTAGTTAAATAAAAAAAAAAAACGAAAAATCGGTTTTTCTCAAATGACGGAAAAACTGTCCGATAGAAAATTTCACTTTAGAATTCATCTCTTTGGTTCTTGGAGCATTTCGGTGTAAGCTAGTGTAATTGATAATATTTCGTCCGAATTCATTTTTGGAACGAAAAAATGTATTTTGACAGCGCGGTCTTAATTCATTTTGCGAATGAAATAAGGCCGCAACGAAAAAAATGAATTTTGACCGCGCGGTCTTAATTCATTTTGCGAATGAAATAAGGCTGCAACGAAAAAATGTATTTTGACCGCGCGGTCTTAATTCATTTTTGTGATTGAAATAAGGCCGGCAACAAAAAAAATGTAATTTGAACCGGCGCGGTCTTAATTCATTTTGTGATTGAAATAAGGCCGCAATGAAAAAAATGAATTTTTGACCGCGCGGTCTTAATTCATTTTTGCGAATGAAATAAGGCCGCAACGAAAAAAAATTTTGACCGCGATAAAACTTTGATTTTTTATCGCGGTCATATTTCATTCGCAAAATGAATTTAGGCCGCGACCAAAAACTTATCGCGGGCTTAATTCACGCGGCCAAAATTCCATCCACCTAGAACTATAGCTGCAACTTCGACCAAGTTTTGGCGCGTTGTGGCATGATTTGGTGAAAAAGTTAACTGTGGTGAACCCCGCCATAAGTCGAGTGTTGTGGTGAACCACGTAGATTTTGGCCGAATTGCAGCTATAGTTCTATATGGTTTCTACTAGTGATGGGCAAATCCGAAACCATATCGATACTTGGGTATCGCGATCTCAAGTCCAATCAGTATCGATACAACGATACTATTGCGGCTAAAGGAATCGATAACAAGATATGGTATCGAATAAAACGATACCCATTTTTATATCCGCTCCCCTGTGTAAATAAGTGCTTTGAAGCGCAATAAAGGCTAAAATCTTCCTTATGCTATGTTCTCACTAGGCCGGGTTAGGGTTATCGGCGAAACCCAGGGTTTCAAATGTCAAAACGCATATAAAAAAAATCATCTAACCCAAAAATAAACCCCGGGTTAACATTTAACTCTGAGGTTAGTGCAGAGTTGCATTTGAAATTTTCAGTTACATTTGCTAACACCGAGTACAAAAACCGGGTAAAAATTTAATACGACACTGGAAGGAAGCTTTCCCGTGAAGAAAATGAGTGGGGAAGGATGCACGTATTTGGATATGTAAATTTTGATCATAGGTGTGAACGTTTTGTGATGCCGCTTTCACTATTAGCTCCATTAATATTTGCTTGTTCCTGCGGATATTGCAATGGTCTTCTAAAATTATTGCTTCCAATATTCGTTTCGCTTTTTCAGCTTCTTAAAACATTTCTAATAAAGCAAATTCCATTTTTATTTGCAACTTCTCGGTGATATAGTATATCAAATATACCTTGCGGGTTTTTCATATTTCAAACTCCCAAGCCGGACATTATCGCATGCATGTAATGCAAACAGCGGCCATCTCCCAAAAAAACTTCACTTACAGTAAGGGTTAGTAATGCGAGTAGCCGCAGTATGAATTTTCACCACTTCGGAAGTAGTGCAGAGGAGTGCACTTGCCGGCTGGGTCATATGACGTTAGTAAACCCTAACTCGCTCGAAGCTGATATGAACGCTTTGAGTTAAAGCATCGGGTTAAGTACTTAACCCCTATAGTGAAACATAGCATTACCCGCATTATCATTACGAATGATCGTAATACGATTTCTAAAGAAATTATAAAATATGAAATACTTAAGAAATATTTTCAGTGTATGTATTTGAAATGCATGATTTATATGCAAATTATGTACAGTATTTTGAGCAGTTTAATGAAAATCCAAAAAAAAAAAGAAAATTAGCATATTAAACCTTAAATTAGCATGAACTGTGAATTGGCGTTATTATTGGGAAAACCAATATTGTTGGTTCAGAGCAGCAAGGAAAATTCTTCTTTTCAAATGCTCTGGCGAAAAGTCGATTCCCGCACTCATCCATTATTAAAGCCGCCATTGAAAAAAGTCTTTCGCAAGGAACAGCTGTTCCAACGAGTACCCAATTCAGACAAAATACATTGAAATCGTTTATAGCAGGTCCGGCTATAACAGACTATCGTATACAACAACAAAACCTCTGGTCCCTCCAAGTGTAATGGGAATAATACATAGGAATTCATTTATAACGGACATCGCTTGTAGTAGACATATCGCTTATAAAATAGACGTTTAGAAGTCCCCACGACTCGATAGTACTGTTTATAACAGACAAATGAAGAATTCTACTGTTACATTTTCGTGTTTTATGTTCCTGTTATTAGATGTACATTAGAGTGGCCGCTCAATGTATGGGGAAAATTTTTTGTTCGAAAATTCAACGTGCCCTAGTCTCAAAATGTTGAAATGGGTCTAAAAATGATATATATGAAGTTTTTTCGGGATTGATTAAGTTTTAGAGGTCGCTCATGGGCCTTGAAATCTGGAAAGTGATTTGTATGGGGAAAAACCTGCGTTGCGCTAGTTTCATCAAAATTTTGTATGCAAGACATGTTTTTTCGATCCGGGAATGAATGCTTCTTTATAGAGAACAGACTCACCTCTCTTTTAAGATATAAACAAAAAATCATTAATATTGTGTGGATCTGGGGCTACTCAAAGTCGAAAATATCGGATATAAAAAAGTACTTCCTCTTGGGAGTCCTTATTTTCCACAAAAAGAAGAAACAAATATTTGGTATGCAGATCTGAAAAATATATGAAATAACCTTTTCAACGAGCCTAAACACGAAGAATATTGGATTGCTTTTTGAAATGTTTTATTAACGTCAAATTATTAACACCATTTAAAAAAAATTCAATTTTGGGTTGCTCCTTTCAGCAGACTGCAAAAGGGCATGCCCTAAAAAAATTAAAATTTCGACTCAAGTGCTAAGGACGTAAATTAAAGACAAATTTTTGAGACTATAATCATTAAAAATCGGTTGACGTTATCTATTCATAAACTTGTAAATAAAACGTAAATGTATTTTTCTACCTTTAATGCAACAAATGTTTAATTAGGTATAAAATAGACAGATGGCAACGCCGACGCTTTAATATTAATCAGCAAGAGCGTCCGCAAGAAATTGACTGTGGTCTCAAACATTTAACAATGCTGATAAATAGCTCATTATACAATGTTTTCATTTTATTTGGCGAGAGGTGAGTCAAATACTACGGAAGAATAATTTATTTATGTGACCATTGCAAAACTAAAACATATCGAAATAAGCACAACTCGCTTATACTTAGGGGTAAGAGTGTGACCCATGCGATTCCCTCTTCGGACGCTCGATAAACCTATATGATGAAATTAAGTGTGGCCAACCTTTTGAAATCACTTTTCCCTCCGTGATTCAAAAATCCTTTTACTCTTTTTTCTGTAGAAAGGGGCTGTTCAATAATTACGTAAAATTCTTACAACTATGCAACTTTGATATTTTAATTATTTGACAGCTCCAATAATGGTGTCGAAAATCCCTTTTCAAAGATTTGAAGTGGGTTTTCTTTTAAAAAATTGTATAAAATTTCTGACTCATGTTCAATGTATTTCTTGGACTATAAATTGTAAACATATTGCATCAGTGATGCCAGGTTGAATGATATTTCCCTTTTAAAGGGATATTTTTAACAATTTTTAAAAAGAAAACCCACTTCAAATCTTTGAAAAGGGATTTTCGACACCATTATTGGAGGTGTCAAATAATTAAAATATCAAAGTTGCATAGTTGCATAGTTGTAAGAATTTTACGTAATTATTGAACAGCCCCTTTCTACAGAAAAAGAGTAAAAGGGATTTTTGAATCACGGAGGGAAAAGTGATTTCAAAAGGTTGGCCACACTTAATTTCATCATATAGGTTTATCGAGCGTCCGAAGAGGGAATCGCATGGGTCACACTCTTACCCCTAAGTATAAGCGAGTTGTGCTTATTTCGATATGTTTTAGTTTTGCAATGGTCACATAAATAAATTATTCTTCCGTAGTATTTGACTCACCTCTCGCCAAATATAAATGAAAACATTGTATAATGAGCTATTTATCAGCATTGTTAAATGTTTGAGACCACAGTCAATTTCTTGCGGACGCTCTTGCTGATTAATATTAAAGCGTCGGCGTTGCCATCTGTCTATTTTATACCTAATTAAACATTTGTTGCATTAAAGGTAGAAAAAATACATTTACGTTTTATTTACAAGTTTATGAATAGATAACGTCAACCGATTTTAATGATTATAGTCTCAAAAAATTTGTCTTTAATTTACGTCCTTAGCACTTGAGTCGAAATTTTAATTTTTTTAGGGCATGCCCATTTTGCAGTCTGCTGAAAGGAGCAACCCAAAATTGAATTTTTTTTAAATGGTAGTAATAATTTGACGTTAATAAAACATTTCAAAAAGCAATCCAATATTCTTCGTGTTAGGCTCGTTGAAAAGGTTATTTCATATATTTTTCAGATCTGCATACCAAATATTTGTATTCTTCTTTTTGTGGAAAATAAGGACTCCCAAGAGGAAGTATCTTTTTATATCCGATATTTTCGACTTTGAGTAGCCCCAGATCCACACAATATTAACTGATTTTATTGTTTTATATCTTAAAAGAGAGGTGAGTCTGTTCTCTATAAAGGGGCATTCATTTCCGGATCGAAAAAACATGTCTTGCATACAAAATTTTGATGAAACTAGCGCAACGCAGGTTTTTCCCCATACAAATCACTTTCCAGATTTCAAGGCCCATGAGCGACCTCTAAAACTTAATCAATCCCGAAAAAACTTCATATATATCATTTTTAGACCCATTTCAACATTTTGAGACTAGGGCACTGGGAAAACGGACTTTTCCCAAATAAGGGCCACCCTAATTACATACATAACACAAACATACGTAGATCACACCCAGCAAACATTTGCTTAAGCTTTTTACAAAGGTGCTTACTATTATTTGTTTCAAGAAATTTTCCAAACTTTTCGAAGCATATATGTGCTATATTAAATTCGCAAAACATTTCCCAAACGCTTTCCAAATGTGTTTGGGAAACGTTAAATTTTTCAAGTACTTCGCAAATCCGTACATACATACGAGGTGTCTACTAGAGGTGTAAAAGTAACGAAAAATAGCGTACCCGTATGTTTTCGTTACTATAACAATTAGTACTCGTTACTATCGTATCGTTACTAGTTACTTCTGAAAACTAATAACTACGGCTGCTACAGTTGGCGCTTTGGTGCCAGAACTGGCTCTTTATTTTTCGCTTGCCGCTCGGCTCTTTTTCATTGCATTTGGCTTTTTTTTAGATTTTTACGTCAAGAGGAAAATTACTCAACCAATTTCAAAACCTAAAAAATTAGGAATTTCAATATGTGCTTCGCAAAATTTTGAATTTATAATATGTGTACTAACAGATTCATGAAGAAAACTATAGGTCGTGTAGCGGAGGGCAGTTTTAATTTTAGACCAGGTTTCTTTTTTAAACCCTCAAAACTTTTCTACACGTACAACGCGTTTAATAAACAGTAATAAACACCGAATAACAAACGTGTGCAATGTTCATACGTAAAAACATAGAATCAGCAAACGCACATCAACGGTACTTCCGGAACTGAAGCCATTTAGATACCCAAGAATGACAGAAATCAAGATTGTGTCTTGCTCAGGTCCGTTAGATTAGTTAAAGAAAACCAGCTGTTTTCGTTACGTATAAAGAAAGGAGAAGAGCAAAGCTCAAATTTCAAAGCGTTGTGCGCAATCTTCTTTGATTCTTGGTACGTACGAAAAATGCGAGTAACGGAAAGAATTCGTTAGTAACGTTTCGTTACTCGTTACTATATGGCGCACCCGTTACTCAGTACCGAATACAACGGTTTTTACAGCTCTAGTGTCTACAGTTTCGATTTTTTCTAATTAATATATTAATTCTAGCACGCGCGAATCAGATCTCTCGGTAGCGTAATGGGAGCGTGTTGCGATTTGTAACCTGGAGGGCTCGAGTTCGATTCCTGTCGCGGGCGAAAAAAAAGATTGGGAAAAATTGGGACGTAGAAAGATATCTGAGGTAAATTTTGATTCACTTAGAGGGGAGAAAGGAAGTTGACAGTTATAAATTTAGGTTCATATCCGGTCGTCAGAAACGCAATGCATACACATGTGCTTTAAAAAAAAATTTTTTTTTTTATAAATGTTTGGATGAAAGCTAGATATTCCTCTAAGTTTTGAAATATTATTTAAATGTTATATTATCTAAGTAAGTATTCAAAAAAAAAAAAAAAGAAAAAAACATTTGCCGCAGCGGGGATTGAACCCCTGCTTGTTTAGGCTTAGAAAATATTTAATTCGATTGCTTGGATTTATATGTTTTTCAATCTGAAATCCAATTGAATAAAAAGGGAGCCGTTTTGGTTATTTACACTTGAATTCCAAATAAATTCCAACACTTGGATCCAAGCCTTTTGTTTGCGGGCGCAAATTACTTCCAATTGTTTAGTAAGGGTAAATGTTTGCTGGGCAGCTGCTCAGAATTTAGTTTCAATCGAGTACTCACCCTAAACTCAACAACTGCTACCACCGAATTGAATTCTTTTTTCTGCTCAATTGAAAAACAATTTGAAAGGGAAGTTCATGAAACAAAAAAGCAAACGCTAATAACGCAGTTTTTTTTACATTAACTTTAACTAATACAATTTACATTGTAAATTTTGTAAATTTATCTTGTTAAATGACTGATTTGTTAAAATACACTCATAAATAATAAACTGTGTGCACGCATTTTTTTTTAAAAAGAAGTTTCTCGGGCATAAGCGCTAATAACAGACTGTCTGCTATAGATGATTTACATATTGCATATAGCAGACTGTCTACTATATGCGATATACCTGTAATAACAAAACCGTACATAACAGAACTATTCCCCGTTCCCTTGAGGTCTGTTATAAACGATTTCCACTGTACTCTAAATTAAGTCTCCAAGTTCGATACTAGTAAGTATCGCGCTGCGAAAGAATCGATGCCAAATTTCGATAGTATCGACCCAAAAGTATCGATACCCGATACTATCTTATCGGTATCGCCCATCACTAGCGTCATTCTTTAACCGAAAGCATGTAGGACTGTTGGTCTAAAGCTTGAGGTACAATAGGTGCGACAGAACGACACGACAAAACGATTTGTCGCATCCGATTTGTCGTGTTGCAAGCCAATGTACAATAGCAGGGAAAATCTTATCGTTTGCAATCATATGTTACTCGCAAACGAAAAAAAATTTGACAATAACATTTTAAACCTTGCGATTAAAAAAAAAGTAGGAAAAAGAGAGCATTAAGGGCGCACCGAATTTTTGTTGTATGCAACGGCTGCATTTTTAGGCCATCGAAAATACATTGAGGCAAAAAAGCGTACGCGAAAGTGGTGGGTTCGACCAATGTTCGGATATCGGGACCAATCGGATTTTTGCACAAATTTATGGGGAATGAAAAAGACGACCCAAAATGTTTTGTACGGCCACTTTATGAATGTTCAGCAATTTGACATTGACTATTTGAATTTTTGAATTTTATTGCTATTTCTTGCCACACTTGTCCTTCCAATCCCTTTTTTTTATAGTGCGGATGGCCCTTGTCATAAA
>JAIPUU010001485.1:0-10835 GCA_020466095.1 Chlorops oryzae
CGATACACTTGGTGCAAAGCAAGTATGCTGAACCGAAGAAAGCAACCGAAGCCGAATGGCACGAAGTACACGTTGTATACAGCAATGTGCTTTAGCCACGAAAACACACGAAGTATGCCCATATACAGCCGCTATCCACTTCGAACTCAGTTATCACACCACCGCACCAGCCTAGGACAGTTTTTAACAAAAGTGCATAAGTTTTGTATATCAGCATAGTGTTGTGCACATCATACTTGGTGCTATGGCAGTGATCGGGCACTTCCTGTACACAGTTCCGGCTGGGAAATATCGATAGTCTTAAAAAAAAAACCCCCCAATATTTTCGATAGTGTTATCGATCGTCTCTCCGGCTCTAATGAGCGGTACCGCAAAGTACATCTGTCGCTATCGTCTGTACCAGAATTATTTAATTTTATTTTAAAAAAAAAAACCAAGGAAAAAAGGGTCGGAAATTGTCCGAAAAATCCGAAAATTTCTTGTCGTCCGATTTGGATGAAAAGGGTATGGGACTATAAGCATAGTGAATCTGCCCCAGAAGCCGATTTCAACTTTACCTGTCCTACTGTTAAGGTAAATGCAAACTTTTTAATTTTCACGAAGTTTTCTCTCTCAATCTCCTATAGTCTTTGAGTATCCTTGAAAAAGGGGTTTTTTTTAGAGAAAATTTAAAAAAATCATATCTAAGACAACTATAAAGATAGAATGTTCATTCAAAAGCCCATTTATAGAGAATTACTCAAAAAATATAAGAAAAATATTTTTCGGGCAATTTTGCTAAAACCAATACATGCTCCCGTGGAAGAATATTTTTCCATGACAATTTTTTTGTTATTCGAGGTATGCGATTAGCTTAATTAAAATTCTCGAAAATAGAGTTTTATATCAGGATTAAGTATGCTGGGTTTCAATACGCTCAGGCCCCTGCGACATCCTTAAAAATGGCGAAATAAAAAAAATGTTGCATACTTCTCGGGTATACCTGTGATTGACTTGTATCAATATGATTTTTCTCTATAGCCATATCATGTGGATTTGTGTAACACAAAACAAAGTAGAATAAAAATCTGCCTAATCCAACAGAAAAATCTAAGCACAGTCCAAAGATTACCAAAATCCACGGAAAATCTAACCCGAACAAAAATTGCAAAAGAACTCAAACAACCAAAGCAATAAACCCCGAAAGTGAACCAAACCCATCTACCTGCCTATCTACAAATGAAGAATTTGCCCCTGAATTTTGAAAAAATATCAGGATTATTATATCTTCCTCCCTGTCTGAATTTTTTACAACTCTAACAAATAAGTAGGTACACAAACCTATAGATATATTTTTATTAAAATTTCTATGATAATTTCGAAACTTTAAATTTTCTCAAAGCTTGAATGCTGCAAGCGAATTCAAATTCGCATATCTTGAAAACTTCTTGCATAAATCGCAACGTTCAGGCTTAACTGCAACTGCAGTTGCCCTCCAACTGCGCCCGAAGGTGGTGGTGGCATCACAAATACATATAGAAATAGAAAAGTTTTAAGCCAGTAAACTCGAAAGGAGCAATTACCATTTGTTCCATAATTATGCTAACAACGAAGTGGCGGCTCTGCAGTCAGCTGCAGCTCGTCTCGTCTCCGGCTGCGAAGAGCGAGCGCAGACACAAAGGCTTCATATCAACGTGCAATAAATTCCTCAGAGAGGTCGTCACTGAGCAGGGTAGCCAGATTTCCTCCCAACACGGCGGACGTATGTATTACCAGCTTTGTCGCGGTCTTTGAGGGCATTTTCTCGTTTGGAAGGCATTTCAAAAAATTCTTAAGTTTTAAAGTCATTTGGTCTGGTTCTCTAAGCCAAGCGCAGAAGATTGCACCTTCTTTTAAATGAATTTTTAATTTAACGACGTCGTGAATATTCTTAACCGAATGATAATATTTTTGCGGCGTCGCATAAAGTTGACCACGAAACTGGATGCATAATGTGGACATTATTTTACTGCTAGTTGGAGGAATTCATTAGCATTTTTTTCATAGAAGAAGGAAGAAAAAAAATAATAGGAGAAAAAGAAAAAAAATGAATAGGTAAGGGGCAAAGTTGTACACAGAAAAAAATGGTATAGCAAAATTAACGTAATCTATGGAAAATTCTTAAAATATTTCTCTCAGAAACCATGGCCCTAAAGTCAATCCCTATTCCGCACAAATCGACCACAAAATTTGTCAATGAAGATCAGCTTTCATTGAAAATTTTTTTTCTTTTTTTTCTAATTTTGTTTTTTTTTTTTTTACCCATATAAAACGACCCGTCTTATGAAACACCAAAGAAATTAACACTTTACAAAACATTGTTTGAGAACTTTGTTTTATGAACAATGAAAGTATTAGTGCTGTTTCTACAATTCTCATTAGCTTAATGCGGACTTGCAAAAGAAGAGATAAAATAATCAAAAATTACGATACATAACTATGTTTATGTTTATGATGTTATACGTATAATTATTGTCCGTAAACTGACTTTACAAACTCCAATTTTCATTAAGGAATATGTGGATGAGGGAGTTTTCCCCATTTTTATTCATACACCGAGAGAAATAACAACAGTTAAATCAACTACCTAGAACAGTTAAAGTAAGAGTGGTCAAATAACATAAATTGTATTCCGCGTTAAATGCACTGAAAAAGGCAGTCAAATGAACAGTTGAAAAACAGTTACTTTTTATGTTCAAATTCGCTGATCAACCGTCTCCGGAGGTTTCGATAGCTCAGTGCTTTAAACTGTGACCTGACAGTCGTGAGCTTCGGGGTTCTATTCCTGCTGGCGGCAGGTAGTGTGTTTGTACTGTTGAATTGACCGCTACTACACATAAGCTAACAATTAACGGTGAACTCGGTTATTTTAACCTGCTTTTTCAGTTAATACAACTACCTTTTTCTCTCGGTGTACCTTAAAGCAAGGTATATAATAAAAATTATTTTAAAAAAATGAAAAATTTATTTGAAAATCCATTCCAGTTTCAATTGATGTAGTTGTTGATTCTACAAATATTTGTTTAAAAAAATTGGTTGATTTTTAATATTTTCGATGGTTAACATTGCAAAAAAATTGGTTGATTGTTGATCCTTCGATTGTCAAAAAGCAAAAGAATCGCTTGGGACAACGAAAAGTGCGATACGCTCAGTTTAAACAACGAATTTTTTATATTGATTAAAAACTTGTTTTTATTAAAGAACAAAAGTTTTTCTGTGTATCACTTCTACAGGCGAAGGGAAAGACCGTTTTCCCCACTCTTACTCTTAATTACAACGCTGGAAAGGAAGCTGCAGGACTGAATGCGGCCAGCAGCGCATGTTGCATTAAGCCGTGATATTCTGAAATATGGAGGAACGAACTCCTCTTTCCTTATAATTACGTTGTCCGAGAGCGAGGTGCAGTCGTTTCTTCTTCGCTGCAAATTAAGTTTGTTCATTAACCGATGCTCCCAGGTCATCCATTTCTCCTTCGTATTGCTCTAATGAGGAAATTATTTTGAAAGAAACTTGCTTTAACGTTGGTCATGCATCTTCTAATGCGCAGGAATATATTTCTTATATATAGCGAATCTGACGAAAATTAATCTACGGGATACCGCTTTGAATTTTATATGATTTGTTTCTGCACTTATTGAACAAATTTATTATCCGAACATAAAGTCGAGAGAACGAATGCAATCCATAGTTTGACTATAGCAGACTTTAAAGCCTCCGCTAGTTGTTCAGGTAGCAATAGAGCACCAAGTGCTATGGATTTTATGAGCCCCGCATCATCTATGGGTCCAATTGACTGATTAACCTAATAACAAAAAAATCAACAAAAAAAAACAATGGACTGACAATGGATTCTTGTAGACCTAGTCCTGTGGACCAAAAGGATATAGAAAATTTCATTCTGGAAAAATGTTTAATCTTTGTCTTTTTGATTTTAGTGTGCTATCATAACTGTTATTTCCGGTCCCTGCTATGTTTATTTAATTTATATATTTAACAATCGCCAGTAGTTGGAATATTCCGTAGTCAGTTTTCCTTTGAGGGTTAAGTGTGTGCACCACAGATAAGAGATTGGATCTTCCTCTTCTTTAGGGCTGCAGGACTTACTCTATTGGCTACTCACAGTGGCGTGTCCAGAGAAAGAGTGCTTTGATAGTGCTTATATTTTCCACAGTGGTATATTGAACAATTATAAGGCATTAACCCAAAAAAATTTTTTGGGGGCGCTAAAGGAAGTTGAGAGAGATCCATAAGGATCAAAAACCAAAAAAAATCCGAAAAATTCATAGCGTCCGATTTAGATGAAAAATTATATATAGAATAAGTGAAAAATTCTAAGTTTTTAAGATTAAAATTTTTTCAAAAACCTGGTCCTTTTTGGACCAGTTTGGAACTAGACCCAAACTGGACTAGTTGTAATCAGTTTTTTGAAAAAATGTTGACGCCAAATTCTAAGAATTTAAGCACTAAATTAAAAAAAAATGTGGTCCTTTTTGGACTAGTTTGGAACTAGACCCAAACTAGACTAGTTGTAATCAGTTTTTTGAAAAAGTTTTAGTGCCAAAATTCCTAGAAATTTTCATTTCATATATAAATATTCATCCAAATCGGACGCCATGCATTTTTCGGATTTTTATGGTTTTTGGTCCATAAGTTATGGACCATAAATTTCTAAACTTCCTCTAGGCTCTAGCTAATGATCCCTCTCAAATCCCTTCTATTGAAAACAAAAACCCGGCCGAAAAAATGGCCATCATTATGGTGTGAGAAATGCATTGCTTCATCAGCTGTAAATTGTCGTACTAATTGGAAAATTTTATCATTCATTACTCTTTCTTAATCGGGAGTTCTTGTAATTTCTTTTTTTGCCACTGTCACCGCCACGCCTTCCTGCTTTACACTCCCATTGAACTTAATTAGCCAACGTGACCCCATGTGACACTTGTCTCGTAAGTATTTTTTCCCGAATTTACTCGAGCGCAGTGTATCCTATTAACGGTGAAAGCGCACCAGCAGAGATGGCAACAGGATTGTTCTGATAGTTTCATTCTTAAAGCTTCCGTCGTTTTCCGTGTACACGATGGAATAGAATTGAAATTCCTTAGCTTCGTTTCGCTTTGCCTCTGCTTCGTTAAAAAGTTCATGTAATTCCCAAAGACTCTTTACTCCGGCAGCACCGAGCGCAAGGAATGGGTGCACGCTGTCTTTGAGCGAATGTTACGTCAAACAGCTTCATTAAAAAATATCTCGAGCAGCAACCGAGAAGAACAAAATAAAAAAAAATTAAAAAATAAAAAACAATATATAAGTATTCTTTTGCTGTCACATAAAGTAGCAAATTCTCTGGCATTCTTTCCTTCTTCCATTCTTTTCTCTTCTTTGCAATATTTTTTTTTTCTCTTTCTTTTCTTTTGCCATTATTTGATTTTGCAACTTCGACCTCAGAGGAATTGGCTTTGCTGAAGAAAGTTCTTTTCTGGTTGACGAATTCAATTGGCATTGCGACTTTGTGCGAACGAGAGCAGCATTCGTTCGTTATGCACACAGCCGCCATGCATACGTTTCGTTGCCTACTTTTGTGCGAAATACACTTATTCAGTAAATTCAGCGTCAATGGCGGACAGAATGCTAAATATTTTATTTCGAGCTACTTTCATGGCTTGCTGCTGTGTAGCGTGATGAGCTGCCGCTCTCGGGATCGCATACACATACACAAACACACATACACACACATACTTACGTATGTAGTTACGTCATTTACAAATTTGCAGGAAGATCTCATGAGACTTCATTGCCGGAGTGAAATCAGTGCAAGTGTCTGCATGTCTCGGCGGAACTGGAAGCGAACGAACGAACGACCGAACGACCGATTGTGCGACCGTACGAACGAGGGCAAGTGCGCTCTACCGGAAGGCTCTACGACCCGCGCTAGTGTTGATAAAATTTGCACTTTGCGACACAGCTGCTCCAGCCGTAATTGTGGTCGTCCGCAAATTTATTTTGCTTACTTTTTGCGTCTGCGTTTGCAGCTGCCTTAATTTGGTCACCGCTTTTTGGGGCTTGCATCTGTAATAAGCAGCGGCAATGAGCGTTGCATTGGGTCGTCCTTGGTGTTTGCGAAACACGCTTGCACAGGCAGGAATGGACGAATTTCGGGATGGCGACGAATATTGACTTAAAATTATTTTTAAATTACACTCTAATGGAGAAAAAACTTTCCAACAAAATAAACGTGGATTAAAATCTATTTTGAACCGAAATGTCGTTTCTCGATTGTCTCCCAGAGATCTTCGTCACAGAAGAGATTTCATTTTTTTTTTTCTTCATTTTTGCAGCTCCTAAAATACTTTCAATTAGAGAATGGCAGCTCAAGCATAACCTAAGAATGCAGGGAAATTTTCTCTCTCCCTCTCTTTATCCTTCCTAAAGCTGGGTTGAACATTTTTCACTTTCTTTTCTTTGACTTTTTAAAATATTCATAACATAATTATAATGAAAAACAAGAACAATTTTTTTTTCGTCCTTTTAATCTGAACACGTGGCGGCACCCCTCTCAATGCAGCACTCTTCAGCCGTCTTGCCATCAAACCGAACCGAACATTTTGCGGTTTTTTCTTACCCAAAGAAAATCCTCCTTAGGATTTTCGCTCTCCCAAGGACATTCCAACATAAAAAAGAGAAGAGAGAAAGCAACAAAAAAAAAACGGAGGCCAAATAACTGATATCGTGAATATTTTATGAACGCTGGAAGCATAACCAACGGAGAGCGGCCGATAGCCGAATAAAGGGTCATAAAAATAATCGTTGCCTTGGCATATCGGTGGTCCATCTCCTATGGCAACGCACCAAATAATTACCTTAATGTTCCAAACTTTGCCTAAATTGCCGAAAATCGCTGAAATGGAATGACCGACCGTGCTCTAAACACACAAGAAAAAAACAAAAAAACTTTAAGAATTCATCATTTTAATTAATTGAGAAGATATTTCTTTGGCTTTTTTTGTTCTGAAGAAAATCTTCGACTTTCGTATGATTTTTTGAGAAAGTTGAAGAAATTGAGTGCAGGGTTTATTCAAAGGAACATTTTTTTAAACGTTCAAATGAGAGCACGAAAACTGAATAAAAACTCCCGAAGATATTTAACTTGAATGGGATTCTTTTAAGTGAATTATGAGGTTTTCAAGCATTTTTTTTATTAGCATTATTACTGCGATTAATTATTAATAAACTAAGTCAAAGAATCCAAGACAGTTTAGTGAAATCCAAAGGATGTTAGAATATTCACTTGATTTTCCTCATTTTCATAGGCTAGTCTCGGTTAGGTAAGGTTATAGCGTGGCTGCCACCAGGGAGGGTGAGACACTTAGACCCCACAAATGCCCGTCATGAGGGAAGTTAGAAAAAACAAATATCCACGAATGAACTGGAAGTTGAAGCCAGAGCTTCTCGGATCGTAAATTGGCATCTCAATCACCTCATTTATACATCTTAATAGAAAATAATAATAAGAGCTCGGATTTTGAATATTTTGAATTTTTTTTTGAATTTCTTTGCATTTAACTGTGCTTTTTCAATATTTTATTCACTGAAGTGGGCTTTTTTGTTAATTTGACAATTCAATATTTTAAAAGGCATACTTAATCGAACTAATTTGGAATTTTTGAGTGAGAATTTTTTGAAAATTTTTAATTTTTTTTTTGATTTTGAATTTTTTGCAATTTTTTTAAAACTTTTTTGAATATTTTTTAAATTTTGTTTTGAATATTTGATTTTTTGCAGTTTTTTTTTAATTTTTTTGAATATTTTGCATTTTTTTTGAATATTTTTGAATTTTTTTTTGATCTTTTAAATTTTTTCAATTTTTTAAATTTTTTTTGAATATTTTTTGAATTGTTTGCATTTTTTTTTGAATATTTTGAATTTTTTAAAATTTTTTTGGAAAATTTTTTGAATTTTTTGCATTTTTTTTTTAAATTTTGTTGAATATTTTGAATATTCTGCATTTTTTTATATTTTTTTTGAATATTTTTTTTAATTTTTTGGATTTTTTTTTTAAATTTTATTTTTGAGTACATATTTTCAATTTTTAAAATTTTTTAAAATTTTTTTGAATATTTTGAATTTTTTGAATTTTTTTTAAAATTTTTTTGAATATTTTTTGATTTTTTTATATATTTTTTTTTAATTTTTTGTTTTTTTTTTTGAATACTTTGCATTTTTTTTTTAAATTTTTTTGAATATTTTTGGAATATTGCATTTTTTAAATTTTTTTTGAATATTTTTTTAATATTTTGAATTTTTTGCATTTTTTTTGAATTTTTTTAATTTTTTGCATGTTTTTTTACATTTTTTTGAATTTTTTTTTTAATATTTTGAATTTTTTGTTTTTTGAATATTTTTTTAAATATTTTGAATTTTTTGCATTTTTTTTTTTAATTTTTTTGAATATTTTTTGGTTTTTTTTGGAATTTTTTTCAATATTTTTTGAATATTTTTTATATTTTTTATACCCAGCGTAAGCGGGGTATATTAGTTTTGTGCAAATCTTGTAACAGGGAGAACTAAGCTCCGGAGATATAGAAAAATATATATAGAAATGATCAGGATCAAAAACTGAATCGATTTAGACATGTCCGTCTGTCCGTCCGTCCGTCTGTCCGTCTGTCCGTCCGTCCGTCTGTCCGTCCGTCCGTGGTCGGATCTCCTCCGAAACGGCTGGACCAATCAAGTCGAAATTTGGCACACAGCTATATCGGGATCCGAGTATGATCCTAAGTAAAAATGGGAGACATCCGCCCACAGCCACGCCCACAAATTAATATAATGTGTTTTCAGTAAAATGCTTGTAACTTGCGAACCACTCAACACATTCCATTGATATTTGGTGTACTGGTAAACTTCGAAAAGGGACATATCCTGGCAAAAAATGGACGCCGCCCTCCTCGAGCCACGCCCACAAATATGCCCAAAAATAAGGGCTTATCGTAACTTGTGAAGTAAAAGGCGTAGAAGCTTCAAATTCGCAGCATAAGTTCACCAAGGCGAATGAAAGGTGTAGGAACAAAAATTTATGTAGCCCGCCCACTGACACGCCCACAAATGAAGATTTTTCGTAACTTCCGAAGTAAAAGGCGTAGAAGCTTCAAATTCGCAACATAGGTTCACCAAGGCGAATGAAAGGTGTAGAAAAATATTTTATGTGGCCCGCCCACTGCCACGCCCACAAATGAAGATTTTTCGTAACTTCCGAACTAAAAGGCGTAGAAGCTTCAAATTCGCAACATAGGTTCACCAAGGCGAATGAAAGGTGTAGAAAAATATTTAATGTGGCCCGCCCGCTGCCACGCCCACAAATGAAGATTTTTCGTAACTTCCGAAGTAAAAGGCGTAGAAGCTTCAAATTCGCAACATAGGTTCACCAAGGCGAATGAAAAGTGTAGGCAAATAATTTGTGTGGCCCTCCCACTGGCACGCTCACAAATAGAGAAGCAAAATATAGTGCGCTGATAATGTCGGGACGCTGGGTATTTCAAAGTCGGGCTTGACCGACTTTAGCTTTCTTACTTGTTTTATTTTTATTTTTTTTTTTTCATTTTTTACATATTCAAATTCCGAGGCATAATAATAATAAATTGAAAAAAAATTAAAACAAAATAAAAAAATCGATTTAAAACCTTCCAAAAATATTTCTTTCAGTGTAATTCAACTCTAAAGAAAGAGAAACTCCATCTCTCTTTAAAATTCTCACTCTTTAAAACTCTCAAGACTCGAGATCATTTTTAGACCAGTTCTCTTTTTTTAACTTCATTTTGTCTCATCGTTGATCCAGCTTTAGGTTTTTATGCCTGTTTGCCAGAGTTCAACGTATGGTATGGCCCGTTAATTTGTTTTCATTCTTCTTCGTCTTTTTCGAGAAGCAATGTTTCTTTCGGCCGGCTTCTATTTCAGTTCAGCTAGCAAACATTTTATTCGTCTTATTTTACTATTGCCAACAACCTGTTTTTCATGGCAGTCTCAACATAGCAGGCGAAATCATCAACTCCGTCTTGGCGTTTCCACATTTCTTTTCTTTGTTTATCTTCTCTCGATTTCCACTTTAGCCGTAGCGGTTAAGGCCATGGCTGAATGTCTTGGATATTGTGCATATCGTATGTGCCGAACGACTCCAATGCTCCGGACGTAGCGACGTGTCTTCAAGTGTGTTTGTTTTCTTTATTTCTTCTACCACTTCTTTCTTTCTTTCTTTTCATTTCTTATTCTTCCCCGTCTCTCTCTCTCTTTCTCTCTATCGCTCACTCTCTCTTTGATCGTTGAGCAAAGAACCGTCCGATCCGAAACTTCTTTGACTTTGACTTTGGAGTAGACACACATTTCAAACGATAAATCTGTGATTTGTGTTGGGAAACTTGTGCGCACGCGCAACATTGCAATCAGTTCTCTTTCGATGACCAACGAGCTAAGAGCAGTTTTCAATCAAATACAAAACGGAATTAAACGGAGTTCATTTTCAATTGATGCGATCTGTCTTTAAAGTGGAGCTTAATTTGAAATTTTTCCCAAAAGAAGAATTAAAAAATCAAATCGCTCACGAGATGATGAAATATTTGAAAGCACTTTGATGGTGGCGAAAAGTTCTTTGGTTGTAGTTTTCACTTGATTTATTTTTATTTTTTATTTTTATTTTTTTTTTTTTTTTTTTGCAATTGAAAATTGTGCAATTGTGCAAAAAGAAAAAAGAAGAAAAAAACCAGAACGTTTAAGAAATCGTGTTAGTTGAGTGCTATAAACGAACGTACGTCATTGGAATTTTCACATTTTTG